>JANRGW010041812.1:53470-73261 GCA_024733675.1 Psilopsiagon aymara | reverse complement strand
CTGCTCACCTGTCCCCAGACAGAGTTCCATACTCTCCAGCCTATCCCTAACATAAATAGCAACTCCCCCTCCCTGTCCGCTGGGCCTGTCTTTCCTAAAGAGCCTGTAACCTTCCATTCCTATACTCCAGTCATAGGAGCTGTGTTTCTGTGATACCTATTATATCATATCCCCATAGCCATGCACATATCTCTAATTCCTCTTGTTTGTTCCCTATGCTACGGGCGTTTGTATAGAGGCATCTGAGCCAAGCTCCAAATGAAGCTGTCTCATTGGCTGGAACAGCTAAAATATCTCTGTATCGCTCTGAGCATTTATTATAGGTGCTGGCAACTGACTGGGTGTGTTGGGATGGAATGATGCTCCCCTCCCCCGACACATCTAGTTTAAAGCATCCGTGATCACTCTGGCAAGCCTCCTACCAAAACACCTCTTCCCCTTAGTTGTCAGACTAGCTTCACTGGCCTCCAGTAGACCTGGCCTACTAGATTGAGTCCCATCATCATCACCATCACTGTAGTAGAGCTGGTGACTGCTTGTGGTTTCTTCCCTTATTGTTTCCAACAGTTGGAGCAATTTTATGCCATAGGTTTGCTATGGGTGTCTTGTTTTTTCAGTTCTTTGCTGTTCACTCTTACCTTTCAAACATCTTTATTCTCAATGTTTTATGTCCTTGCACAGTACAAGGAGAAAGGTTTGAGCATGCACCGCTGTGTCAGGCATGACCTGTCATGATCAAATCAGTACTCTCATGGTTTTACGCAGCCAGCAGGAGCTTGCCAGTCTGGCAGCTGCCAACATCTGGGCAGCTCACCTGCCTTCCTCCCAGTTTGCTTTGTGCAGCATGACCACCAGAGAAACTGCTGAGGAGGACATAAGCCTCAGATGGGCCCTGAGGTTTATTATCAGCGTAAAATACGTAATGAGCGTTGACCTCCCTGTGTAGTGAGTTGGTACTGGTGGCATGATCAGAGCCTGCTTTGCTGCTATCGAGCCTGTGACTATCTTTGCAGATGAAACATCACTGGACAAAGTCTCATCTTCCTTTGGTTTAAGTTTAATATAGTGGTAAGCTAAGCAGCCAGATCCAGCCCAGAACTCACTGCAATTGAGTGTTTTTACCAGTTTCATGAGGTTTGGGGGAATGAGTCCAGCCAAGGCAGAAGGCTTAAAACTCCCTGTCCCAGCATTTCCCAGCCCAGAGCTTAGTAGAACTGTAGAAGTGGTTAAACTTCTGGATTGCTTTCAACACTTGAACCCTTGCCTGAGTTTAGCAAGTTGATTGGAGCCTTTCTTAATTTTTAATTAATTTTTAATTTTTTAAGTCATCCACATGTAGGCCTTTAGTAGGGAAGGTCAGCATCCTGAGCCGAATGATAAACATGAAAAGGAGAAAATTGCATATGCAACACTGCTACCTTACTGAGTCCTATTTGTATGTTGCCACAACGCAAGTCTTTATTCCTGCATCTTAAACTGGGGTTGGGATATTTGAAATACAATAATTTCTTGGGTTAGGGGGGCAGGTGCTCTATTCTTCCTTCCTTAGCAACAGGAGGCCACAGGAGGAGGTCGAAAGATTATTCTTTTTTCATTATTCTTGAATCAATTCTTCAGTGGAAATGGACACTCTTTTTATTGAATCCATTTATTTCATTGCTGCTGATGGAAAGCTGGTTTGTGTCCCACAAGGAGTTAGAAAACCTTGGATATTCTCCTTTCTATTGGGGTTTGAGGCTGGCTCAGGGGAAGGATGGTGCACAAGTCTGCTAGAGATCCTGTCTTACTGCTGCACAACCCACTCAATGCACTTTAATACATGGGGGTGACAAAATGAGCATCCTCCATCCTTACCTGCATGGGAAAGCTCAGTATGGTGCATCTTGCTGGGAGGATTTTTTTCTTGGCTCAGAATATCTGTGTTACCTCCATCACCGGACCTCTTGTTAAAGCTGGATTGTGTCTGCTTCACCTACAAATTGCACTGACAAGTGATTGAACATCCTGGAGCAATGGCAGCTTTGCTGCAGGCAGATGCTGAGAAACTCCCAAGCCACTCAATTTCTATGCCATGATAACTGTGGAACATTTTCTGGTGTAGGCTTTTAAACTGGTGGCAGAGAGATGAGCTGGATACAAGTAATCTTCTCAAAATGTCTTTCTTTTCTCCCTGGTTATCAGTCTCTGTCAGTTGATTGCATTTTGGGCAGCCGAGCAGCGTAAAGCAATATTGCAGTGATGGCTGTAATCACCTTGAATGACCCTGGTTTCACCCTTGAGGAGACAGTGTTGTGAGTTTTTTTTCCCAAGAGCAATTTCCAAGTTCAGCCCCTCAAGTCTGAGCTGAAAGGCCTCACTTTCAGGAGAGATGGCTCTGCTCCTGGGGTGCCCATCGCTCTCTGTGTGGCCACTCACTCCATTGGTCTCACCGATAGATTTTCCCTCCTGGAAGCCAAATGCTGCCTGCAGCCCTCCTCAGATCGATGCCGCTGTGCAAATGAAGGAAAATGAAAGCAAGAAATAGAGGTTTGACTCCAGGCACTGAAGGCAATTTTTGTATTTTTTTCTTCAACACCCAAGTGGGAGTTGGCTGGGATCTGTCAAGCTGCAAGTTCTCACACATTGGGTAAATATTTAGGGTCTGATTCACCACTGAATCACTCTGTTATTTTTTTTGCCCTATTCAGGGAAACTGCTTTGTCACTGGGATGACACCAGCTCTCTGAGGCCCTCTCACCTTCATATTTTAGCACCTCATCATCATGTGTGCCTGTCCTCACAGTGACATCTGGATGGGAAGATGGTGTCGCCCCTTCCTGGCAGAGGAAATCAGAGCACACTGGTCACAGGCACCTGAGTTTTCTCTGACACTAAATCAAAAACTGGTGGAAAGCTTCAGCCATCAGCTCGTGAGACCTCGGCGTGATGCTAAGGCATCCATGCATAGCATAAAGTGGTGCATATGCAGTATCACAGCCTCTCTCATGGGATTTGCCATGTTTTAGCCGCCCCTTGGTGCATGGAGGTCATAACCATGCACCTGCTGCTACATGGTAGTCATATAATAGCTGCAGTGCTTGTCTTGCTATACCTGGGAGAGCTTCTGGGGGGATGCAAGAGTGTTTTTCCCTGCAGAGACAACTGTGCCAGTGTTTTGTGTGTACAGATCTCTTCTTTCATTGCAGGTGGAAGAGAGCATGATGGATGTATATGATCTTGTGTATGAGGAGGTGAGGAGGAATGCCTCCAGCTTCAGGAGGCAGCAGCTGACTGCCATCCACAAAACAGTAAGTTACCTTTCTCAGCCTTAGCAGAAAACCTTAGCCTGGGGTATCTTCCCAAAGTTTCAGCAAGCTGGGTCTGATTCCTGTGCTCTGCCTTGCGGATGCTGCAGTCTCATTTTCCCTCAGGTACTCCAGCCTGCTAAGAAGTCTGCTCCTCCCTTCCTACTCTACCTCTCCCAGGTCTGACCAACCAGGTTATCAGTAGGAGGAGAGGGCCGCCTCCCTGAGCATCACTCATATGCTAAATCATCAATGCTTCTGCACAGTAGCTGTTATACATATTGTCTGTCTAAGCAGGCCCTCTGTTGTGTTCCCTATCTGTAGTACAGGAAAATGGACATACACTTCTTGTGTCCCTGGACAGGCAGAGACAGCAAGAGAATTCCACATTGTCTAGCGGAAGTATTTGGACATGGTTATTTCTGTTTATCCTTGAGCCTATGACTGGAGTACTGGAGGCTACCAGGCCTCTTGCAATGCTGGAGACTGCTAGCAAGCTCCCAAAACTACCACCCAGGATGTTGTTGGGGCAGGGGACTTCTCTTTAGCTTGGTAGGTGGGCAAGGGTGGTGGCCCGGAGCACAGGGAGGATGTTTGCCCTAGAAGCCACAGGAAGTGAGTGAGGGTGTCCCCCATGGTGAGAAACTCCTGAGTTTCCACTGAGTAAAGGAGATGCTGCTCCATCCACCTCCCACTCAGCTCCCTTTATCCTCCCATGTTTTATTAAATCATCTTAACAAGTACTTCCTGAAGCTGTTTTCATCCATGCTTCTCAAAACACAGAAAAGGACAAATGTTTCTCATTGCGATGATGGTGGTGGCTGTCAGCCATGACCAGCCAGAGTGGTGCTTGCTCTGCAGATTTTTGGAGCCATACACCCAGAGTCTTGCTTGTCAAGGAGAACCAGGCACAATACCCAGCTTTATCAGTTCATCAGTTGCTTATTTTAGCTATTTCAATTGATGGAGAAACAGTTTCTCTACTCCCATGGGCATCCCCTTACTAGAGCTTCAAGCTGGCCAGTTCACCACAGCTATAGGAAGCCATTTCCATAGTGGGTGTTGGTGGGGATCCTTCCAACCCATAACAAACACTGCGGTCCTTACATCCCTGGGTTTTCCAGACTAGCCACTGTGAGAGCTGGTGTGACCATGGAGGGAGGGCTTGGCCTCAGCCTCAGGCAGCAGGCCTGGAGAAGCCCAGGCAAATATGGGTCCTCTGAATTTAACCTCCCTTGCTGTGGTTGTTGATTGCATACCTACATGCTTCGCTCCTTGCAGCCCTGCTCGTATAGCCCTGCCTGTAGCAGCAGGGGGGAAGTGTGGCCCATCACTGACACCTTCTGCTGTGGCAGCCGGTGGCAAGGAGAGAGCTCCCGTGTGTGGCTGGCAGATCTCTCCCTCTTTTTCCAGTTCCTGTGCTGTGGGAAGCATTCTCCTTTTGGGGACACAACCAACGTTGAGAGCAATACATGCCCACCCGGCCAGGCACACGATTCTGGACAGGTAAGGGAAAGGTTTCCTCATCCACACAGTGGGGCTGTGCTGCTACTCAACTGTTAATGAGAACTGTGGCTTTTCCACAGTAGGGGTTACTTTGGTTGGGAGTTAGTTGTGGTGGGGTTTTGTTGTTTCAGTAAGGAGGAGCCTCAGTGGATCAGAGGTGTCCGACTCGCAGATGTGGTTTCTTTTGCAGCTCTAGAAACCCTTCAAGATGCCTTTGTCTGTAGCCTGTCAGTTCCCTCCAGCTTTCTCCTTATCTCCTGCATATGCAGAGTGTGAGATATCATGGCATGTGTCTGAGCTCACATGTTAGACTTTTCCACTTGACACTACTTTCTGAGGCTTCAGAAGTGTCTCACTAACAATAAACGTGGAATTTGCTGTAATTGCTTTTTCTCAGGGCATTAAATAAGTACTAAAATGAGCACCTCGTGAAGCAGGGTGATAATGCCCAGAAGCAGCTTCATCAAATATACTTCATTCCTCGTCTTTGCAGTGGCTCAGTAAGGTTGGTGGAGAAGCCACCAGTATTAGACCGCCTCTGTGCTGAAGCTGTAACATAGACTTCATACTCTGTGAGCAAAGCTATTGTATGATGATTTTTCTTCCACGGGAGTAGCCAAATCAGCTGAAGTAGCTGAAGCCTCCAGCATAATATGTGTGTTGATGGAAAACAAAACCGTGTTGCTACAGCTATCCAAAAACGTTGTTAGGCAAAGATGTCACACACTAACAGGACACCATGATGCGCAGGCACGCATCAGCCAGTGGGGCAGCCTCCCAAAGCACTGCCTCCAGGAAGAAGGGGCAGAATAGACCAAAAAGCTCAAAGAACAGGAAGGGAGAGCAGATTTAAACCAGGCACGATGTGACTCTGTTCTCCTTCTTTTCCCCCTCAATGTTTTGTTTTCCCTGCAGTAGAGAGCCAAGGGAGGTGGGCTGGGGAGGATGCCTTTTGTAACCCAGAGAACTGCAGTGTTTGGTAGCTGCACTGCATTCACTCCTGGCTTTTCATGCTCTTACTTCACTCTGCAAATCACTTCATCAAGGGCAGGCTCTTGCATTTTTTAAATGGCTCTCTTGGCTAACACCTCCTGGATTTCCGTGGGGCTGCTGGCATGCTTAAAGCTAATGCATATTAATGCTTGCAACAGCTTGCAAAATTGAGCTGTTCATTAGTGTCTTTGAGGAATGTATTTAGCATTATGGTGTGCTCTGCTTTTCTGCCTTATCTTTTCCCTCTTTCCATTTTCCAGTGGTTGGAAAGAAAAAATAGTTTGCATGACCACACTTACATGCACAAATCCCTCACAGTCCGAAACACATCATACCAGGGCAATCATAGGTGTATTGTAGCAATAGGAAATACACTGCAGGTGATTGTCTCCCCATGTTGCAGTCAGCAGCAGGATAAAAAAGAGCTGATCCTACAGCAGCCCAGCTGTGCAATGCTGCATCCCTCTCTTTTCTCCTTTTCTGTCTGGGATTGTGGCAAGTGCTCTTTGCAGGGACAAAGCCCCCCCAACTGCTGCACTGCAAAGGGATCTCTCTCTCCCTAGGACTGCCTGCAAGAGATCCAGCTCTTCCTGAAGAAGCACATGGACTTTGTCACTACTCTCCTGGGCATCACCATTGGCTTCACGGTATCTGTTTGTTCATTCTCACTTTGGCCCCAGGAGGCAGGCTCCAGCATGGAAACATATCCTAAATTAGGCCCCAGAACCTAGAATTTTGGGTAATTTTGGAGACTGGGGTAGAGAAACAAGCAGTGGTGGACTGCACTGTGGAAATTACAAAAAGGCCAGGACCTGTCTTGTTCAGGCTGATGGATGGAGGTTTTCTCCTGCAGGAGTAGCCTTGCTGCATGTTTTTTCTGACCAAACCAGGCACGGCAGATGGGAGTGGGGAGCAGCAGGAGCTGGCTGCAGCAGCATTTCACCCACCCAGGTTTGCCTGTGCATCGTCTCCTGCAAGTGAGATGCTGTGTCACCTGGCGCAGGGCTTGCAGATGAGGTTGGAAGCCAGCAGTAGTTGTGGAAAGGGAGATGCAGTAAAAGCTCTGTATTAGGAAACTTGCTGCCTCTCCTTGCCCAGCACTCAGTGGCTGCCTCCCAGCTCAGCCTGGGCAGCTCAGCTTGGGAAGTCGCTTTATGCAGCCAGAGCTGGAAGGTCTTGAAAGCTACTGAGCACCAATAGTGGAGATGAAGAGCTGTGCGGGAAGAGAAGGTCTCATCCTCTTAGTGACCACTAATAAGCCCAGGAAGGTGCATCTTGGGCAGTGGGTGGGTAAAGCACAGGCTTGTAAGCAGCAACATGTTGCCTGGGTTCCCAGGCACCATCTTTGAAGGGGGATCTTGCAGAGGAGGAGTAAGATGATTTGGGTAGAAAGGGTCTGTACTGAATTTGTGAGTCTTATTTGGGGGAAGACAAAATGAAAAATGAGGTACTGCAAGAGGAGCATGTCCTTCGGTGGTAAGGGAGCTCAACCACCACATGGGGAATGTCCCTTCAGAGCTGGAGAGTGCTAATTAAAACAAGCCGGCTTGTATGCTTGGCAGAGGTATATTGCTGTAATTACTTCTACACAGGGCCCTGCACGTGTAAGGAAGCACACCAGAAAAAAGTGCACACCAAGAGATTTGTTTCTTCACTAAGAAGGGAGGTTTGGGCTGCTGTGATATCTCCGTGCTGCTCTCCAGCTGGGGCAATCTTTCCTGACTGAATGTGCATTTGGAGATTGTTTAATTCCTTCTGTCTGCCTTGGCACAATTACGAGTTAGAAGACTTTTCTTCTTCTAAATAAAACCCAGAAGAACAAACATACTGCTAGTAGTAAATTAGGAAAACCATCAGGCATTGCTATGGCTCTATAAATGTAAAGTCATGTGTGAATACATGGTGTCACTTTCTAATTTTTCTCAGGTATAGGAGGAATTTCACTGCAGCTATATTCAGACAAAAGTGGGAGCAGTTTTTATTATCTATATCTCTTTTTCACAGCTTGATGCTATAGCCAGATAAGGCAGCTCTCTTTAAAGTGCATCCTAGAGGAAGTCTCACTGCACAGTTCACTATTGTGATGGCAGGAAGCAAGGGAGGCAAGCGATGACGGCTATAGCTGCTGTGATGTCGCTGTTCCTCGTCCAACAATGCATTCATGTCCCTATATCAATCCACAAGCAAAGGCACTTGCACGTTAAGGCAGAGGCTTTTGGGGAAAAGCACATTGCTGCAGCCCTTGTTTATCCTTCCCACAGCAGCCTTACCTTTGATATGTTCCCTGTGTAATCCTGATGCGTGATATATCAGGGAAAATGTTAAAATACAGAGGAAACGTACTGTCCTCTGCGTTCTCAAGTGTGCACATGCATGGGGTGGGGGTTGGACTTTAAGGGGGGGGTTTTGTTTGGTTTGTTGAGAGTTTTTTACTCCAAACAATGCATAAGGATTGTTTGGGGTTTTTGTTATGTTTTGGTTTGGTTTGGTTGTTTCTCCCTATGTTCTTTTTACAAAAGGATGTTATTAAGAGAGATATATGTTTGTTTGCTTAGAGAAATGCTTTGTGGTCAGAATTTGAAATCTGAATTTCCTGGTTTCATCACATTTCTTGGTATTTTCGGAGCCAGGGTTGAGCTGTACTATGCTAATTCTTATCAGATGCTTTTTAACCACATGTTGGTCTTTTATTTTGTCTTTTTTCTTCCTCTTCCCCTCCAATTGGTGCTCACCATTCTACCAGGAAACAGCTCTCAAGAAAAATGTGACATCCCAGTACATAAATTCAGAAGTGCCAAGTGGACTAATAGGCAACACTTACGATCTTTTATTTGCACAAAAGGAGCATCATAATCAGTTCAGCATTTAATTGTGTGCCCATCTCATTTATTTCCTTTTAGGTTTATGGAATGATCCTGACTTCATTCCTCTGGTTCTCCGTCCACTTCAGCAGCAACCTGGATAGGAAAGGCAAATACATTCTGCGAGAGAGGTAGAAACCCATCACCTGGGCATCCCTACCAGGCAGAGCCAGCTTTTGGCACAGGAAGATGTTTGAAGTCACACACAGAATCTCCTGGGAAGGCCTTACAAGGGTTCAGGCAGTGAGACGTGTGTCATGCATTTCCCCTTCCTGTACTACTAGCTGTTGTGCGTTTCTGAGCTGGTCAGAGCAGATGGTGCTCTGAGGAGGAGCAGTCCTACACCTTCGCCAAAAACGAACAAGGCCTGAGACACACTGGGGAACTGAGAAACTGGAATAGGTTACCCAGAGAAGCTGTGGCTGCCCCATACCTGGCAGTGTTCAAGGCCGGGTTGGACAGGGCTTGGAGCAACCTGGTCTAGTGGAAGGTGTCTCTGCCCATGGCAGGGGGATTGGAACGAGATGAACTTTAAGGTCACTTCCAACCCAAACCGTTCTGTGGTTCTATGATGCACCTAGGCTTGGAGTTGCAGATCAACTCACCAAGAGATGTAGGGGCTGTAGCTCCACAAGCAGGACACAAAGAGCCCCTTAGGACAAAGATGGAGAGAAAAGCCCAGCAAAAATCACAGCATTAAACCAGACTACTCTTGTGCTGTCATCTGAGTATTCCCTGTGACCCGTAAAGATGTAATATTTCTAGGAAGATGGCTTTGGATCACAGCCCAGGATAATCTTGTACTATAGGCAAATATATGGACATGAGGTGTGTCACTGGTGATGGGAAATGTGTTCTCCTAGCTTGGACACTCGTATTGATTGACTTTGGGCATGTTTCTGATCATGCTCAAGTATGGAGGCAGCCAATGACTGTCAAATGTTCTTCCCCTGTTTTCAAATATTGCCAGACTTACACCAGCTGCCAGCTTTTGGTAGACATCAGGAAGAAAATAACCAGCAAATGGACACATACCTCTGTTATTCCTCTTTATTAATACAATACACCATGATTTTTTTAATTCTTAGCATGTAATCAACCTCCTGGAGCTTGATGTCACACTGGTTTTACAGGGGCTTGTTCAACTTCTATCCTTAGCTCTGTATGTATCTAGCTTCACTAACCCAAAACACTGCTGTGCAATACAAAAGGACTTTGATATTACACATACACATAGGTCTGAAGTTTAAATCTCTAAAAGAACAGGACTGATCTTCAGCCAGGTCAAACAATACAATGTTCAACTCCATGTCCTCTCTTTACTTCATCACCTTATCAATAATAAACAGAAATTTTAAAAGCCTCCATCAGCTCTCAGTCTAGCTCAAATGATGGCTCCCTGATGTGCTTTGCCCTCATTGCAAAGAGGCAGAGCCGCCTCTGAGCAGACACCTGTCATTGCAATAGATTTAGCCCCTGCTGGAAAACCTGCTGTAAACTATATGGCTACGTGCAATGTCTTTTGAACCAACAATGGCTTTTGCCCCTCTCTTTTGCTGTGGCTTTTAGCCATGAGAAACACTAAGTAGCAATTGTTTATTGAGATAAATGTGAAAATCCCTGTGCTGAAGTTCAGGACAGTTCCTGGCCCTCAGGCAGGGACTGCTACGCATACAAGAACAGCAGTACAGCCTACAGCACCTGGTTAGTATTTTAACATGGCTGCAATTACCTTTTGTTGGAAGGAATTGTGCTCAGGGGGAAGCTATCACTCCTCATTCCTCTCCTTTGGAAGCAGCGGAGCTTCACCATCGACTTCACTGTAAACAGCATCAAGTTCAAACTGCTCCAGGATATTACTCAAGCCACCTTGTAGTAGTCACCAACATGCCTCGGTCTAGCAAGGATTTAGAGGTGATATACACTTGCCAACATACCCACATTCTAGTTTATTTCTCTCCAGTGACAGACAATGTCCCTTGTGAGCTCCAGCTGCTATTGTCCAGGCCACCGCTATTGTTATTCCTTAGCCCAGCTGGCAGCTCGTGTGACTCATGGTTGCTTCAGTAAAGATGAATTTCTTGCAAAGGCCATCATTCCTTCTCTTTTCCTGCTGTGCACAAGGCTGCCTGCATTGCTCAGCATTTGCGTCATGCAAAGCCCTCAGTAATTCTTTCAATGCTGGGAAGAGATATTCCCCAGGCAGCTGGTGCTCGCCTGTCCCAGCAGCATGCCTTAGTACCCAAGAGGGAGAGGATGGCGTTGGTCCTTTGGAGGAAAAGGAGCTGCTCTTCAGCCTGATCCTACCCTTGTCCAGCTGCTGGCGCAGCAGGCAGGTATTTCTTGAGGACTAATGCAAGCAGAGGCAGGAAAAGAGCTTAAGGGCGCACTTAAGCAATTAAGACTGGAGTACTCATATGAAAGAAATCTCAACAGTTTCACTTTTTTAAACACTATGCAGCCAGTTCTTGCCCATCAGTCTGTGTTGGCTGGACACCTGATGATATTCTACATTGGAGATCAAGCAAATCAGAGTCTGTGTTGTTGGTGTGGGTTACCTGCTTAAGCCTTATCAAAAAGGAGAAGAAACCTTTGTTAAAGCTTCACCACCAGGTCTGCTTAAAGCTCTAGGTGTTGAGGTTACCGTGGACAGGAATAGCGTATGATAAAGTAAACCTGAAAGGCTATTGTATCCCCCTCCCCCAGCTCTCTTTTCCCTTGAATCGTTTATGATCAGTGAAATGCTGCCAGAAGCAGCAGGCACCTCTCTAGCAGTGGCCATGTAGGGGTGTGTGTGCATAGCTGCTGTTTTTACACCTCTGTAATGATTTCTGCTGCTTGCAGCAGGGATGAGAACACGACCTGCACCAAACCATCTCACAAAGGGAACAATGCACCTGGAGAGTTGTTTCTTCTTCCCAAGCACTGGCAGACTGGAAGCATGCAATTTTTTTTCCCAGGGAGCTGGAAGTTCCCTTTCTTCCTCTGACACCAAACTAGCTGGCCATCTCATGATCTGTATTGCCATTTCACCCACCACTGGAGTTCCCTAGCAAGGAGCAGCACTTTTAATGAGCAGTCGCTCTGGCAGACACACTCTCCTACCAGAGCTCATGCTGTGTGTAAAACAGAAAATGGCATCCTGCTGTCATTTTAAGGAGCAGGAAAGTGGATACCTTCAACTTCTTGGTTTTTAGAAACCTACTGCAGAAAAGTGCAGCGTTACCGTTTTGTTTGCAGTTGTAGAAATGGCAGCAGCCAGGGGATGGCTGGACGGGTGCAAACCCTGTCCTGCAGTCAGTGTGCGTGCACTCACAAGTCCCTAATTTGCTGCTTGCTATGGGCAAATTACAGCTCTTGTGCAGCCGGAGCAAAACTCCAGGAACCTATTGGTAAGTACTGCCAAGATTTATCCAGTGCTGAGAAGAACAAGAGAGGTTTTACTGGGATAAGAGCTTGGAGCTGAGCAGAGGGGATGCAAAGGCATCAGCCAGGCTGAGAAACACCTGCAGAGCCAGTGAGCCTTACTGGGGCTTGCAGAAGCAGAAGCTGGTTGTTACAAGCACATCGATGCTCAGATTCTGGTAGGAAAAAAAATCCTATTTATGTAGGCATACGCAGGAAGAAAAAAAACCCAACAAACTAGAGACCAAAGGTGCAAAGTGAAATATTTAATTGTGAATTGGCTCTAATTAATCGTCAGTTAAGCCCCAACAATCATCTATTAGTCCTGCTAAGTTTACCTGAGCCGTTGCAGTTTGGCCTCTGTATGGGTGGGCCCATGAGTTATTCTCGTTTTAGACAAACTCCCAGCCCTGGCTGAGGAATTGGGAAGAGGAAGTATACTAAGGCCAGGCAATTAGCTACAGGGCTGGGGAACATCAGCCACGGCAGTGGTAGGAAGCCTTTTGTGCTGCTTTCCAACTTTGCTTCCCATGCACTACTCCTGTTCTGCTCTGCCAGTGTAAGCATTAACTTCCCCTGAGGCTTTACATGGGGCTTACTCTATGCCCATGGGTGGCCTGACCACAGCTTACTTATGAGTCAGGAGACCTCTGTCAGAGCCTGCTCCGATGGCAGCAGATGCTGGTTTTCCAAGGTACTGCTCATGGAGAATTGCAGTAGCCAAGGATGCTCGGCGCTTCTGCAAAGCAGATCTTTCAGTACCTGACAGAACCTGAGGATCCCAGAGCACTTGTGAAAAGCGCAGTTTAAGCAATTTACTGACTCTCTAGAGGGATTTGATGGTAAGGAGAGTGGGAATCGTTCAGCCTCAAGGTGTGCTGGCTTGGCTCCAAAATGTTTTGCTATATTTCCTGCCGTATTGACTGTATGTCAATTGCTAATTCCACTGCCATCGAGTTAAAGCTTTCTCATGCAACAGCCCCTTTGCTGCACAACTCTCATGCCTGCAGCAAGCTCCTAAAGAAAATGCCAGTGAGCAAGTTCTGTCTAAGCAAGTATTGTAGGTTGGCAAATTTGGGTGGATCTTCACCACGTTGGGGTGGTGAGGAAACCATCTCCTGCCAAGGTAAAGCTGCATTTCCAAGCTGCAGACATACAGGATATTTTTTGAAAGAGTTGCTAGACATGTATTTTCAACAGGTGCAGAAGCCATTTGTTTCCAAAAGCAGCTGGCTGTAACTCTCCTCCAAAATTACAGCCACAAGTGGTAGATGCTCCACACAGGAGAACTCCACCAGTGCAGCTGAAGGCGGGTAAGGTCAGAAGCTGCTTTGAATACACAGTCGCATCACACGTGATGTGTCATTGCGATTCTCTCTTTGAGTAAAATGCTGTAGCAGAGTGAAAAGAGATTTTTCTTTTTCTGAACTGTGTAGTTCCTCTTCTGGGAGAGTGAGCAACTGGCAGCGAGCATCAACCCTGACTACTGGGAAACATAGCAGTGGTGGGATGGAGGGGGAGACTGCAGGAGTGAGGAGGGGGAACCCCAGAGCAGCCTCAGAGACTGGTTTGGAAAAACACAGGCAGTGCGTGTTCTGCAGCTTTCAGCCTCAGCTGCCAAACCTGTGACTGGCTGCAGGCCTGACGGTGGTGAGGCTGCTCCACTGCACACCGTGCCGGACATCTCATCCCCAGCACAAATCCGGTGCTGTCTTTAGTCACATGGCATTTCGGGGGGTCCATCAAATACATTAATGCCTGGAAGCAATCTGCATATCTACCGCTGCTAGGAGGGTAGTGAGAAAAAGAAAAACCCATCTCTTTATGTGGAAGACACACAGAGCTGTTGCTCAACTTGTAAGGAATAGGCACATCTTGGACAAAATACTTTCAGATGAGCCCAGAGGTGCCTCCCCACAGCTAATACCCTCTTGTCTAAGCAGATGCCATTCCCTTAAACTCCAGCAAGTGAAAAGGATAGGTCCTTCCCAGCATTCTTGCCAGGAAGATGCATATCCCTGCGTCACTCTCCCTGGAGTCACTGACAGCCGGCTGGCTGGGTTGCTTATGTTATCCCAAGGCAAAATCCCCCCTCTCTCCCCTCAGCATCACCCAATGCTATTGTTTAACCCACACATGTACCAGCGTGCTCATGGATGGGCTCACTTTCTTTTTAGCCCTGTTGCATTAGAAATAAGCTATTCCAGTCTTTATTCACCTACTAATGAATTATACATTGATTATACAATAGAAGCTCTCTACATTGATGGGCTGGGCTCTTTCTCTCCCACATGACATCTTGCAAAGCGCAGCTAAACCCAGCTGCAGCTCGGCCCTCTCTGATGCCCTGAGAAAAATGAATGTTCACTGTGCGGGCTCATAAGCTGAGGAGAGGGGGGGAGTCTGCACAGGATAAACTCGCTTGGGTCTGCTCTTCCTCTGCTGTAACTCCGGTGGCAGTCGGTGCTGTCCTTCCTCACCACCCTCCCCTTCCTCATCCTCCTTATATAACCTAACCCATCACCATAGATACACTGACATAAATATTTAAAGATGGCAGAGAGACAGACCATGCAGACAAGAACCATTTGTTGAGTTTATTAGAAACAGAAACTTCAGGCACTGCTACACGTTTTTGCTTGCCTCACTGCCTCCCAAAGGCTGCCAGGCAGATACAACCTCCCCAGGATATCATGGTGCTTCAGCTGAATTTGCAAGGCAGGGCGCAGGGGGTTTTGGATGAGCAGGTGCCAGCTGCACTGGCCGGGGCACAGAAAAGGTCTTCTGGAGATGTCCACTTAGATACACAGATGCGATTCTTGATATGATTCTTCCTACTCAAAATGAGGCCATCGGCTGGCTGCCCAAGGGTGAAGGCAAGTTTCTTTTTGGGGTGATGGAGATCCACCTTCCCACTGCCATAGGCTAGACCATGCCCTTGTTCAGGTCCCTGCCTTGCAAATCAGTGTTGCAGCGTGTTGGCTGCTTAGGAAGTTATTCTTACATGCTCTGGGACTATTATCCTCCTGCAGGATGAATTTCTGAGGTTCTTTCACGCATCTCCAAATGTCCTATTTAAAGATTTTTGGTGATGCTGCTATTGTTTAGGATTTGGGCTTTTTTTTACCAGCACAGGTAAATCAGAAATCTAGGCTATTTCTGCCATATTTTCCATAGAAAATAAGATGCAGTGTTTAAAAGCTAACTAGGACCTCACCCACAAAATTACGTGTATTTTACTCTCATGGTTTGTCCATCAGTTTTGTGCTGGCTGTGAGGAGCACAGGGGGATTGCCATGCAAGCCCAAGCCCTACAAACAGACTACCACATCAGCAGCCATCCTGCAGTCCTCAGTGGATGAGGGACTCCCATCTACTTTCTCAAATCTCCTGGAGACCCTGGGTGTTAGGTGTTTAGAACCTGCCTCCATGCTAAGCCTTTCACAGCCTGGTCACCAGCTCCCCAGACATGCATATGAGGTGGGGAGGATGTAGGTCTTTCCCCTCATCCCCCTCCATCACTTTTATAAAACACAAGGTTATTTTGAAGTGGAGCTGCTGGAAGCCTGTGGGCATCTCCCTGGGAGAACCAGGATCAAAATCCCAGGGACTGAGTTTGCAGAGTCCTGCTGGTAAGAGGCAGCCTGCTAAACCCAGGGTTGGGAGAAGGCTTAAGCCATCTGCTTTAACAGACCCTGGTGATTCCTGCCCTTAGGGTCAGCTATCCCCAAGCCCACAGGCATCATGACTGACCTATAAACAAGTTCACAAAACCACCACCAACCCAAGCCCAACAGACAGAGGAAAACCACTGCAAGCACCTCCATTCTTTGCTGCTTCACTGTCTGCAAACCCAACTGCAAAAAGCAAATTCAAATGGGCAAGGGAATTCTATTTGGGGTATGGGGTTTTAGGTTTTTTTTCACTTCTTTAGTGTTTATTTTTCCCTTTCAGCATACAAAGCCTGGGAAGTAGGTAGCTTTTTTCACAGACCTGCCTGCAGCTGCCTGCTCTATGAAGAATTGTGCATTAGCATGGTACACTGCTGAGCACTCGAACCAAGCCCATCCTCCCAAAGATGGAAGTCATCAGCCCTATTCATAGCGCTTACACTTGATACCCTCATGTGACATCGATACATGAACTGAATGTGTGCAAATATTTCTTATTTATACAGCAGCATTTTATAAAGAGCTGATGAAGCCACTGAGAGTCCCTGAAATGCAGTTTTGGCACTTTATGGACTGTACAGCATGACAAATGAAAATACAATACCTGAAATCACACATAATCTTGGGAAACAGTATGTATTATCTTGACACTGTTATCACAGTGGTGGTTATTTTCTTCCTGTACATAGAGGTCAAAGTTTTCAAAGGTACCCAGCTGAGCTCCTAAAATAAATAATAATAATAAAAAACCCTAAACAAAGCAAACAAAAAGATGTTTGGACGAATCTTGAAATCCTTTTCCACTTCCAAGTTTTGGAGAGGACTTCCTTTGTACAGCCAGATGGGTGAACCCAGTTTATACCCAGTAGGTATAACTGGGTAGCCTGTAAATGGGAGCTTCTTGATGCAGGAGATGGTGGGGCTGTGCCCCTGCTCCCCTGTCAGAGCCACATCTGTGCCTCAGCGCTGCACAGGATGGGCTCCAACACAGCCCCAAGGAAGGTCCCAGAAACAGGTCTGTGTGAGCTCCAAACCAGATTGTTTGCATAATACAGTTTTTGGAGGGTATGAAATGGTTTATTTCTTGGTTTCCATTTGCCTTCATTTCCCAGCATAAGAGAAAAAAAGGCAGAAAGCAGAAAAAGAAAAGCAACAGTGACAAAAGAAAAAAAGAAGCAATTCCAAGCTCCCCAGAAGCAGATTCAATGCCAACTTCGTGGCAGTGATTGCAGCTGGGGTTGCCGGCTCTCCAGTGCACAAAACTTGATTTTCCTTCATAGCCGTGGGGATGCTGCTGCTGAAGGTCTTATCGGTTTGCAGCTGGTTCCTTCCTCTCCCTCACACAGACTCTCCAAGCAGTGCCTCCAAGAGTTTTTCTGGAAACTAATGCACGACAGGCTCCTTGGTTCATGCAGCCACCTATCTTCAGTGTCTGTGTGGGGTTGAGGGGTCTTTTCATTTTGATATTTCTAGCTGGAAAGGCTGAAGGTGCAGTAAAGAAGATGTTGTGGGGTGCTATGATGTAGCAAGTGAGCAGCTTCAGGATCCTGCTGCTGTCCTTTGGATCAATGAGCAGGAGCCACATAGGATTGTGGCTATTGCAATAACCAGATGGGTAGTACTGATAACTTGGGGTAGCGGTTACGTGCATAAATAGCCTCCTGAGCCTCCAGCTTCTTTGGTAAGGCTGAATGAGTGAATGTGGCTTAAAGACAAAGGGTTTATACATCCATGGCAAGCCCGCAATCCAGGATGCACTCGGCATAAGTAACTGGGGAATGGGGCCAACTTTTATTCATTCCCGGTCCCTGCCACCACGGAGCATCATGGGCTGGTACTGCAGGGGCAAAAAAGGGTTTGATGAACATGACAGAGCTCTGGACCAACTTATCCTTAAGGGCAATGGGATGATATCGGAACAAGTTGGCTCATTTTCAGCATTCAGCATCCAGTAGGAAATGTGTGCTTAGCTAATAGCACATTCCTGCCTATGGGATGCATGGCAGGGAAGACTCCATCAAGTGTGAAAATGTTTGGCTCAGAAGCTTTCTCTAGAGGCAAGTGCCCAGGCAGAAAGAGGGCAGGTTTCCACGTATGACACTGCAGGCATGCACCGTGTTCATATTTAGCACAGTAAGGTCCTGAGCTTTGATGGAGGTGAGAGCTGCTGCCTTTACCAGAACTCCTCTTACACTCTGATTGTGTGACTTAACTAGCCTTGCGCCTCCCTGGAAGAGGTGAATGTGTTTGCTGGGATGAGAGCAGTTTATATATCTAGGAATGAGCAAGTGGGTCAAGGTAGGTTTTGGCCAGAAGCTCAGGAAATTTCATCATGTTGCTGTTGCACAACTTTGGGTTTTTTTTTTAACTAAAATCTAATTAAGATTTCTAAGCCATAATGTGAGGCTTACTTTCACTATTGACATGTGTGACCTCTTCGCTGGGCAGCCCTGAAGCCCTCCAGATGCTCATGTGATCCAGTAATCAATAGATAGCACCCTGAGTGGTTCTACTGAGCCTGAAGCAATTGCTTGCAGTAATATATCCGAAAGCTCAGGCAAGAAGTGTTTGGCAGATCAGAGCTTAGGATAAAATAGGTCAAGGGAATGAAGGTAAAAAAGTAATGTAAAAATGTAAAAATCTTTTTCCCTTTTTCTTTTTTTTTTGGAAGGAGGTGCCCTCATGGTTGCATCCCAAAACTTCTGTATACAGAAATACAAACTCTGCTACACCCTGCACCCATTCACAGTATTCTAGACTTTACCCTAGGCTGCCCGGTGAGGTCAGGGGACAACAGTGACATTTAAGGGACGGTGGCCAGATTTAGGAGATGGTGATACAGCCACCCAACAAAAACCAAAAAAGGAGGAAAATAAAAAAGGCAAAAAAGAAAAAAGGGAGTGGGGGAAGACAGGCTGAGAATCTGGGCTTCTTCAGCTTGGACAGGACAATAGTCCAGGGAGGCCTTAGAGCACCTTCCAGTGCCTAAAGGGGCTGACAAGAAATCTGGAGAGGGACTTTTTACTAGGGCATGTAGTGATAGGACAAGGGGGAATGGCTTCAAGCTGGAAGAGGTTAGATTTATATTAAACATTAGGAAGAAATTCTTTACTATGGGGGTGTTGAGGCATGGGCACAGGTTGCCCAGAGAAGCTGTGGCTGCCCATCCCTGGCAGTGCTCAAAGCCAGGCTCGACAGGGCTTTGAACAGCTTGGTCTAGTGGAAGGTGTCCCTGCCCATGGCAAGGCGGTTGGAACGAGATGATCTTTAAGGTCCCTTCCAACCCGAACGATTCTGCGATTCTATGAAGATAATAGAAAAAAAAAGAAAAAGGGCAAAACGAGAAAAGGGAAAAGAGAGGAAGGAAAAGAGAAAAAGGAAAAAAGGTGGAAAAGGTAAAGAGAAAAGGGGGAGAAACCCGAAACAAATAAAAACTGCGCGTCCGTGAGAACACAACCCCATCGTCCGGGAGGGGGGTCACTGCGCGCCGACCCGTCACCCCCGGAGGGGCGGGAGGCGGGGCGTACGGGGGGCGTGCCCGGGGGTGGGGTATTCTGTTCTCCCGCGCCGCAGCCGCTTGCGCTTGGTCGGAGAGATTGAGGAGACGCCGCCATGGGGGTGGAAGGTTGCACCAAGTGCATCAAATACCTCCTCTTCGTCTTCAACTTCATCTTCTGGGTGAGGGCCGGGGCGGCGGCGGGGAGGCGGTTGAGCCGCCCCAGCGCTTGCAGTAGCGGGGCTCCAGTATGGCTTGTCTGCCTGAGCCTGGTTTTACCCTCCCGCTCCCCCAGCATTACGGCTTGCTGCCTGAGATATATCTTAAGGGTTGCTTTTTCGGGGGGGAGGGCTGTTTATCCTTTGCCTTTTTTAAATGCACGCGTATATATGTATTTGTTTATTTGTACATGTTTATGTGTTTTTTCTATATAGATACATATATAGGTAGAGAGTTATCGAATCGTTTAGGCTGGCAAAGACCTTTAAGGTGCTCGGGTCCAACCGTTAAATGTGTTTGTACGCATCCGTTCGGAGCGGAAGGGCGGGGGGTGCTGCGCGGGGACGGAGCTGGGG
>JANRGW010041812.1:41240-53462 GCA_024733675.1 Psilopsiagon aymara | reverse complement strand
AGCGGGGGGCTGCAGCGGGCCGACATCCCCCCAGGTCCACTGCTCCCCGGCTCCTCTGGCTGGGGGCTGCGGTGGGAAAAGCTGGCCGAGACGGGAGGCAGCGGTGATGGCAGGGATGGGTAGGATGAATACCGCCAGGAGGAAGGAGGGGAGGCGCTGGCCCAGCCGTGCCTGCAGAGGAGCCGGAGAGGAGGAGGTGTTCCAAAAACATGGGTCTGGTTTTGCTGTCCCCAGCCCGAGAGCTGGCAGGGAGTGGATGGGGCTCGGTGCTCCTCCACCGTGTTGGGAGCCGGCTTTGACACCCGCGTGTGGATGGTGCCCAAGCTGGGGACTGCCGCCCCTGCCGCCTGGAAAGTTATTTTAGGACGCAGATTTTGCCCAGGCTGGAAAGCAATCCTTCGCTGAGGAAGTTTCTCATGAAATAATCCATCAAGGCATGCGGCTGATATAGCAAAAAGCAGTGTATCCCCGTTTTCTCGCAAACCAGGTTTTTCCTGGTTAGAAAAACCCTCCGGCAGCCCGGGGCTGGCGTGGCAAGAAACGCTCCGTGCCTGCTCCAGCGCCCGCAGCAGCACAATGTGCCCAAGCAGGCTGCATTTTTTGTTTCTGGGTTGTTTTTCTTTCTGGATGGGCTGTTTTCCATTCCCCAAAATGCTGTTTTTCTTGCAAGCAAGCCCAACCCCACCCCACGGAGGCAAGGCACAGTTTGCCGAGTGCTGGCTGCGTGGTCAGGATGTGGCCCTTGTCAACACCCTGCTTTGTTGAGAGGGAATTTGGGTGTTTTCTTAATCTTTGCTCGCAGCAGTGAAGACAGCGAGGAAGGCTGGAGAGGTGGGGATGGGATCAGTGCCTTCCAGAGCAAGCCTTCCCTTAGCATGGGGAGTACTCTGCCTGATGGGAGCCTCTGCCTGTTGCCTTCTCCCCAGGGAGAAGCTGTTGGGTGGTTTCCACCTCTGGAAGGTGTAGAGCTTAACTGCTGCATGGGAGTGAGTACTGCCAAATCTGGCCTGATTCCAGGCCTCCTCACCTTGTTTCTGGGTATAAGGCTGACCAGGGGAGAGATGACAAGCTCTGACGGCAGTGGTGTTAATTGATACCTGATGCGTTGCCAGCTGCAAGGTGAATGTGGGACAGACCTGGGAGGTTTATTTTAACCTTTTCCTCCACTTTGAAAATGGCAGGATGAAGGCGGGTAGGCTCTTCTCTGAAGTGTTGTTCCCTCTGAGTTACCATGCTTATCCTGGGGATTCTTCTTCCCTTCTGGACCCAATTTCCAGCCATTCTTGTCTCTGAAGCTGCTGGGTGGGTATGTGAGGGAGGAAGGGTCTCTTGGCTGGCAGGAAGGATGCAGGGGGGTCTGTGCAGCTGCTGTTCCTGAGCAAGCTCGCTTGCTCACCACAGTCTGTGTTGACGAAACACCTTATCTTTCATAAATGCGCATTTTGCTTCCGAGAGGAATAGCTGAGTTGTTTAATTTCTCTGGTAGGACTTCTGGTGCCTGGCCCTACCCCTTGAAGGGAACCTGATGCCTGCCGAAAGATGCTCCAGCCCCTCCCAAGGAGGGGGTGCCTGTGAGCTGAGATCTACCAGCTCCCCAAAACACTCCCAGCCCTGGGCTCCCCCGTGGCCCGTTCCCTGGGAGCGCCTCCTCTGTGATGAGAAATCTGGGCTTCATTTGAATTAACAATGCTTTCTGCAAGGCTGGCCAGCTGAAGCGTGGTTGAACACCAGGTCTTAGGGTTTTCAAGCCCTTCTATGTTGTTTTCTAAGCCAGTAGTTGAGAGGGATTTTAAGTTTACAATGAAGCGTACACAGTTAGCAGTCAATCTTGTGTGCCCAGCTCTGGAGTGATGCCTTGACTGCCACCAAAGCGTGAATGTCCTTTTCATGGGATGGCATTTACAGGCTGGACATGGTCCTGAGCACCCTTGCTGCAGGGTGGCTGTGGCAGGATCCCAGCGAGGTGCAAAACTCGGCGCTTGCAGCCCTGTGGCCCTGCCAGCTGGCTAGCGTGCACAGGCTGCTGGGCACTTCACACGCATGAGCTTATCACATGCCTTGCGTCCAGTCGAGGTCGGGCGCTGTTGATGAAAACAAGCGGGAGGCAGAGCCCAGCGTTTGGCAGACATCGCAATTGTGCTGTATGGGACCTTGCTGCAGCGCCCAAGAGGAAGAAAGGAAGCAATTCCCAGCCTTAACGGTGTTAACAAATAAGGCAGAAACTCTGATAACTTCTTAAAGTAGCCCTGCTCTCCTGCTGGACTGTAAATAAACTGACACCCCTCTGGTTTCCTCCCAGTCCTTCCTCTGTTAGCACAGGGGGGTTCACAAAGCTGCTGTGTTGAAAAGCAAAAGGAAAAGGCAGCCCTGCTGCCAGCTCCCTGGGGCACCTTGGCAGCCCTCTCTGCACGGGATGATTTGAGTTCATTTTATTCTTCGGGGTTGTTTTTCCTCTGTGCATGCATTTTTGAGTAGAAGGTGCCATGTGCTCGGTCCATAGTGGCTCTCGAGGAGGGAGCTGTACAGACCACACATACAGGTGGGTGCCCATCCCAGGAGTGGACGTGGCCAAAGCAGGGCTGGGCTGGGAATGCAGCAAGTGGAGCTGCTTCTCCATCCCACGCCTGGTAGACAGATGGGCTTTTACTGCTCTCCTGAATTATCCTGATCTGATGGCAGAGCCCAGTGCATGGGGCTGGACTGACCACTGCTGCAAAGAGTCCCTGGGGAGGACGAAGGAAGCCAGAGAGCTATTTTAAAATTTAATTAAGCATAACCAAGGAGAAATTGGCTTGCTCGGAGAAGGATCACCCAAATGATCAGCTAATACAGCCTATGGCAGCCTCCCAGCTCTAGAGCACTGCTGCCTTCCACCAGTGAGGTGCCTAATTAAAAGGAAGAGCTTGCTCCTAATGCCATTTTCCAGGCTCCGCCTAACTCTTTTCTCTTGCATGTATTGAGGGGATGTGGTGCAGTTGAGATGCAAAGGGGAGGAAAAGCAAGAGCAAAGGCAAGGTGGAAGTGAAAGTCTGTCTGGACAGTGATGGTTGGAAGGGAAGGGGTGGCAGACTTGAGTACTTTCTTGTGCAACACTGGAAAATCTGTCAGCTGTCCCTTGTGTGGGCACTTGCCCTTGTGTCTCTTGCACACTTTGTGAGTCCACAAAGTGTGCAAGAAGAAACTTGGCCTTAGTGGTGAGAGGTGAGGGTGGAGGGAGGTGGCAGCTGTCTGTGGTGGTGGTACCATTGTGACAATGCTGCTGAGTGGCTCTTGGCCTTTCCAATGTGATGTGGAGGGCAGCTGGGTACTGCTGTGCACAGGTTTAAACAAGGAATGGTGGTTCATGTGACATGCAGCTCTGAAGCAAATTAGCCTGCATTTTGTTGTAGGTGCAAGCTTGTGCTGAGTGCTGCTGATAGTGATAGTGGCTACCATGAGGCTCCACTGCGGAGTATGGAGTTGCTTTTGCTTATTGGTCTCCCTGGGAATCGCAGAGCTTGGCAAACAGCAAAAATGCAATGCCAGCCCAGCATCTTCTTCCACCAACTTTGGGTTCAGCATCCTGGGATGAGGTACAGGCAAGAATATTTCCACAAGTGCTTCACCTTGCAGCTATTTAATAACCTGTGTTTGAAGGGCAGAGGAAAGGTTTTCTTGTCAGGCTCTGTATCTGGACCCAAGTTGAGAGAGCTGATGGCTCTCTGGGATTTAAGCAGGTCTTTTGAAGGGACTGGTGCCTCATCCTGCAGGGGTACCCTTTTTCAGTTAATGGTTTGGGCTGCCATTGGGAGGCAGGAAGATCATTGGTGGCTGGCAGGGGAGATTGCTCTGTTTTCCTGAGGTTATTCTGTCAACCACCCTAATGCTTATCTCCTTCAAGAGCATTAACCCATGTACAGTACCTTGAGAAACACTTTGATCCTCTGCTGTGCAAGTGCCTTTCAGTGTATTATTAAAAAGGAAAGCAGCTGTATTACTGTTGTAGTTAAATGCATATGTATTGGGCCAAATTAATTTTAAAGCAACACCTGAAACTGTTTTCCTCTCTTGTAGTTAAATGCATATGTATTGGGCCAAATTAATTTTAAAGCAACACCTGAAACTGTTTTCCTCTCTGCCGAGAGCAATTAAAACCTGCTGGTAAATGTCAGTGTACAGTGATACTCCTGTCCACAGAGGGAATCAGGCTGTGGCAGGGCAGGGAGCAGTCTGCAGGCTCAGTGCTTCCCACTGGAGGACCCCACTCCTGGATTTTGGTTCCAGATTCCTGCTCTCCTCCCATCCATCAAGCTGGAACTTGGCCTTTGGTGTGCTGCTCCTCTGGGAGTGTTCCTCTGGAGCTCGTTTTGAAAGCCCCGCAGTGTTGTGGGGCTGGTAACTTAGGCACCAGTGGAGAATTTCCCCCCGGCCAGCAGCTCTATTAATAGCCGCAGCTGGGAGGTGGTGGTGGCTGTGCTGCTGGGAGGGGAGCCCTCCTCCTCCTGCCTGCAGACCACGGGGCTTTTCCCAAATGCCCGTTCTGCGGTTCCTGGCCAGGCCTTGCGTGCACACTTTCAGCCTGACTTGTTGTGGCCGTCCAGCGCAGTTGCTGCAGAAGGCAGCAGAAATGATGTGCCTGCGCTTCCCAAGAAGAGCCCTGTCTGTTGCTGCAGATGGAGAGTGCTTGTGCTGAGCTCGGTGGAAAAGCTTTTACCGCGTGTGGCTGTCAAAGTACAACTGCTTTTGTCTGATTTAAGTCACTTCTGCTTTCACCCCTCCAAGAAGTCTTGCTGGGGATCCAGACATGTTGGTGCTCCAGGTTATCCCACAATCCATCCTGACAAGCAGTAGGGACCATCTGTAGCTCTTCTCACCTTAAAATTGTAAGTGAATTTGTGGTGTGCAGTCCTGCTGTCCTAACAGGAAGACCATCGCGGCATCAAGCCAAAGTTCTCAGGTTTGTGGGCTGCCATCCAGCTTTCGCCTGCACCCTGAGCCCTTTCAGTGCTTCCTCAGGGTACCTCTGTGTGCAATAGTAAAGAAGTTCAACTTGTGTTTTCTAGGAAGGGTGCTGGCAGGCTTAGTGCTGCCTGTATTTGTGTGCCTGCCACCAGCAGCCATGTGCTCCTCTCTTGCCTGCCTTGCTCCTCGAGGTGGTAGTGCAGAACATGTAAGGCCCTAGCGCACATCTTGCAAGAGCACGTATTGCTCTTCCAAAGACAATTTCCATCAAGTTACGAATCTCTAGCTTCTTGCTTTTTTCCCCACTCGCACTAGGTGAGGTGACAAAATAATTTTTCATTATTCACGCTGCACATATTGGAGAATATGGTATCTGCTGCTCTTGGCACTCACAAATAACCTGGAAGCAAAGCATTCAGACCCAAATTAGCAGTTCATTCCTGGCTGTGCAAGTGGCTTCTTGCATGGCAGGATACTTCAGCCTTGGCAAGCCATTTTGTCCTTCTGTGTCCTACTTCCCCCCACTTAAACAGAGAATTCATTTATACTCCACCTCGGTTGCTTTGCAGGTTGTGCTGGAGAGGAGCTATGGGGAGCCTTGAGTTGGGATCCAGGTGCTGCTGCTGCCCACCAAAGTGCTCAGCTTCCGAGGCAGTGTAAGGGAAGCTGCAAGCCTGTGTGTGTGTGAAAACTTGTTAAAAATCTCTGGTTATCTACCTGAATCATAAACCAGCCTAAATTTGATGGGCCTTATTGGCAGCATCTGGTTTCTTGTTAGTAGCTGTGCTGCCCCATCCCTGGCAGTGTTCAGGGCCAGGTTGGATGGGGCTTTGAGCAACCTGGCCTAGTGGAAGATGTCCCTGCCCATGGCAGGGGGCTGGAACCGAATGATCTTAAGCTCTTTTCCAACCCAAACCACTCTATGATTTCACAGTTACCGTGGTGTGGGCTCCACCAGCAGCGATTTTGCAGCAGGGCAGGAGGTTCTTCCGGCCCTGTTGCTCAGCGGGTTGGGAAGCAGTGTCTCGGCAGCAGGACTGGCCGTGGCTGCGGGAAGCAGCGCTGCTAAAAATACAGCATTGTGAAACTGCTGGCGCTTCCACTTCCCTCCTCCACGGCTTGAGCTGCAGGATGTCTGTGTCTCTTTGACGTGCCCAGCAAGCCACCCTATAGCCAGGGCTACCTCTTCCTCCTTACCCCTGCCAGGAAACCTATTTTGGAGAGGGGCAGAGGAAAGGGAGCAGGAGGAAAAGGGCTGGGGGTAGCGGAAGGGACAAGGGGGTGATGCACATCCTGGCATGAGTGTCTGGGCAGTAACAGGCCAAGGTTGGAGCAGCTTGGACATGGGATGCCCCACATTAAAGGGGGAATGGAGCTATTCCATGCACCACTAAATCATGGGAATTTCTTGTGGAGGGGAGGAGTGACAACCCTGAAAGATGGGCTTGTTCCCTTGCCCCACAGCTGGGTGTAGGAAATTTTAGGGTGAGCTTATCAGTCAATGAGGCTTAATCCGGGAGGGAGCCTGCTGTGTATGTGGTGGATGGGGCAGCAAACCAGGGCTGTGCACCCGCCATCATCATGACACTCAGACAATGGTACCCTAACCTCTCAGGTGGCTGCTTTTCCCCTCCCCTACACAGCATCCCATGGGGGCTTTTCCCTGCCATGCCAAATGGAAACAGTGTCCCTGCAAAAAGCAAGCCTTGGGCAGGCAGGATCCAGCTGGAAAAGTCTGGCTGTCTGTGGAAGAAGCAATAAATCTCTGGAAGCTGGAAAATAGCAGTAAAGAGGAAAGGCTGGAGCCTGTCGCGCCACCTCTGCTGTGCTGGAGGGCTGCTGGGGCACCATCTCTGTGGCTGGCCACATCCTGGAGAGCGCTGGGGATACACCTCTGACAGCGCTTTTGTGTTGGCAGAGGAGCAGCCAGCTGGGGAGGTTGGCTCGTGGAAACCAGGTCTAAAAGTGCTGGCGTTGCTGAAGGTGCACGTTTTAGAGTGTTGCTTTCATTAAAGCAGTCCCCAGAAATGTAACTGGAAAGCTTGGGGTACCTGTGACAAGTGATGGCTCCATCCTCTCACACTGCTGTCTGACAAGCTGCGTGCACAAAACCCAGTGGTAGCCTGCATGAGATTGCAGATACCTATAGCAGAAAAAAACAGGGATATTTAATATATGAGGGTTTGCAGCCTAGGGAAGCGCACGATGCTGCCATTGGTGATTGGAGCTCTTATGGTTGAACAGCAGTGGTTGTCAGATGGGAAGGGAAGAAAATACGAAGCTTATGTCTGGAACAAGTTGTATTAAAATGAGATTATCCCAAGCAAGGTGCAGTGGAAGGCAGGGTTACTGTAGTGAGCTGATAAGGTTTTCTCCCTCTTGTCTGCTTTCCTTTGGGAAGAAAGATGCCCTAATTATGCCCTGTGCTTCTTGGTGGTGGAAGGATGTGTGGATTTCATGGAAAAAGTTATTCACCATAGCTTAAACCCTGTTTTCATTAGCAAATGTCATTTTCTCCTAAGAAATCCAGCTGCTGTTGGATTAAGACTCCCATTTGGAGGTATTCCGTGCTCTGTTAAAAAAGCAAATGGAGTCAGGCAGAGTGGGAGAGATGTGGGGTGTTCCTGGGGCATAATCACGATGAAAGTGGGAACATCTGGAGATGGTTCAGCTGGCTGCTATCAGCAGACCTCACCACTGGGGTGGGTTTGATGAGTCTGAAGAGAATCTATCCCTTCAGCTGATGCTCCCAAATGATTGAGAAGTATCTTGAGAATAGCTTGCAGCCTGCTTTCTGTTCTGTGTCAGACACTTGAGGGCAAATTTGACTGGAAAGCAGCTACTACTTCTTGTGTTGGTATTGCCCCAACCTCTCCATGGGTGGCAGGTGTGGGTACTGCTGGGTGCACAGGACAGCGCAGTGTTTCCTTGCATGGGGAAAACCAAACCAAGAAGGGCTGCAGCCTTTTCTTCATCTCTCCCAACCAGCACAAACCCCCAGAACTTCCTTGGGATCTCTTCTCCCATGGGAGCCCCTGAGAGACCTTTTCTTTAAGAGTGGCACTGATTAATCTGGGGACATTCTTCTTCTCCCAAGAGGATAAACATGGGCTTCGTTATGCCCTCAGACAATGAACGAGCCATGCCGGGCTGGGTTTGGGTAACTTTCTGCAAAGCCGCAGGCTGCCTTATTTGGAGTTGGATTTGAGCACACGCCGGCTTTCGTGACTTTTCCTCCATAGCCAGTGTTTGGAGAACCTCGGGCTCTCCCAAGTGTGAGAGGGGCAGTGCCAGTGGGGAAGTTGCATTGGTTGCTGTGAGAGAAGTGTTAAAAGCTGATTATTTTGGAGGCAAATTGGGGAAAGACTTTAAAATCTTCCCTCCTGCTCCCGGGGGCTGGGTGGGGATTTTCTCCCTCTGGTACATAGGAAAGCCCCAGGGTCAGCTTGCCCTGTGAGTTTTGCATTAGTTGTGTGGTTCTGCCCAGCTTCAATGCACCCCTGTAAAAATCGCTTGTCTGGGACTTGCAGAAATGATCCAAGAGGAGAATCACCAGCTGACCTCCTGGCAGCCTGTCTTGCACGTCCCAGTCCCTGTGCGTTCACCGAGGCTCTGCTGTGCCTCACAACTGAGGACTTTGCACTTTTACTGAACGAACTCTTTTTGTGCTTTTTATTTCGATGTGGCTGTCCTGGGGCCTCTGATGCCCATTGCTGACCTGACTCTGAGCCTGCTGAAAGAAATCATGCTTGCACTTCTCTTCTTTTTGGTAGTTAACTTCCCTTTATTAAGATGAGTGTCTTCTAGGGTTTAGGACACTCAGAATTGCGTTGTCATTTGAACAGGTGCTTCCAGCCTTTTGTAGTGATACCACATTCTTAAGGGTTTGTTGTTCGGGTTTTTTTATGTGTGTTCATATTCCTCCCCCGCTCATAGTTTTAAATGGAAGAGGGGGTGGAAAACATAGCGAGTCCTGCTGGAGTTCTGGCTGGACTTGCTCTTGGTGACACCTTCCCTGCTGCAGTGCCCCCACTCTGCTCCCATCCTCTGCTGCCATTCCCAGCCCTGCCCTGAAGGAGAAAACAGTGAGGAAGTCAGTCATCAAACTTCCCATTACTGGACATAAGTATTCCAGTGGTAAGCTGGGTTGATGCTCCATGAGCAGAACATCTCCTGTGTTGGATGTGTTTTTGCCCTTGCCCTGGGGGCTTCTGTCATGTGTGTCAGCGTGCACGTGTGTGTGAGTGCTCTGCTTTTCTGCTGGAGCACAGCAGCGGGCAAGGCAGTGGTTTCAGTCTTGTTGACTTGCAGAGCTGCTCAACTCTGTTGAACATCTTCATGGTAGCCTGCAAAAGTGGTGTGGTTGTGCCTTGGCCTGTAACGAGGCTTTGCTCTGCTTCAATCCCTCTATTAGGATGGTAAGTAAAGCCTTACCTCCCAGAGGAGCACTAGGTCTGCTCAGAGTGGAAGCCTGACCATGGATGGAAAGTAATGGGCACATGAGACTAGAGGCTGAGAGGAAAAGCTCCTGCTTTCTAAGCCACAATCTCCTTGTCCTTCATACACAGTTCTCGGCAGATTGAACAAAACCCTCTTTGTACATCACAGAGAAATGAAATGGGGTGATAATAAGCTGTTGGGGAAAGGAACTAGTTGGGGCTGATCCTAAGTTCTATTGAAAAGCGCTCCTAAAAGCCTGAGTTGCGCATGTAGTGCTTCTTGGATAAGGCTGAGCCTTCCGTTTTAATTGAGTAACAAAAATGCTTTTAGGAAAGAAATCACCTGCAGGAACTGGAAGGGGCTTTGCACATCCCCAGAATGAGGGATCTTTTCACAAAGCAGGGAAGATTGTGTGGCACATGTGGTATGGGGCAAGTTCCAGGGGTGGGACAATGGTTGGGAAGGATGCTCTCGTACCTGAAAAGTGTAAATGAGACTTTGCAGAAAGATGAAAAGCAGGCATTCTGCTCCCACCTGAAAACCACTGCTTGGGCCTGGTGCTGCTGGAGCAGTGGGTAACATCTGCTTCCCTCTGCTTTCTCCCCAGCTGGCCGGAGGCATCATCCTGGGAGTGGCCCTGTGGCTCCGGCATGACTCGCAGACAACGAATATCCTCTACCTGCATCTGGGCGAGAAGCAGGCCCCCAACACCTTCTATGTCGGTGAGTAGGTGTGGGCATGCTGCCATTGCTGCATGGGTATTGTGCCCTGGAGAGACTGCAGTGTGCCCAAAAGCAGGGCTGAAAGCTCTAGGTGGGCAGCAAGGAGGTCAGACTAAAATTGCTTCCCCCTGCCCCTGTACTCCTGAAAACACCCCCTGCCATGCCAGTCAGAGCGTTTGGTGAATGTTGGCTGTGGCCCTTGCACAGAACCCAAAGTCGTGACAGCTAAAGGCACAGAAGATGAGTTACAGCATAGCAGGTTCTCCTGCTGTTCTCTGCTGCTGTCCCCAGAGCACGTTTGGGAAGAGGGGGGACTTCTTGGAAACGTATCTCGTTTCCTATCCAAAGGGATATAAATGTATCTGATGGAGCCCCTGGCAATGGAAAGTGAAGCTCAGTGAGCTCATGACTCATGTTCTCCAGGAGGGGCAGGTGGAGCCTCTGTGTGTTATGGTTAAGCTTAGCATGATTTTTATTAATTTGACAGCATGCTGGTTTGCTGGAAGATGAAACCCCCTATTTTTGCCCTGCTCTCCAGTGATCCCTCACAGACGAGCGGGAGACACTTGCAGGAGGGGCTGGCTGCCAGGCTGGAGCTGGCTTGGAGTGCCAGCTGCTGGGGCTGGGGATAGAACCCATCTGATCCAGTGTCCAGTTCTCACCTAGAGCTGAAATTACCTTCTGGAAAGGATTCTCCTTTGGTTTTCCCTGCTTGCCTATGAAGCTGCATGCCTGAGCCCTCTCCCTGACTGTGCCTGGTTACAGTTCTGCTGTAAATAGCAGTGGATTTCCCCTCTCTTGTCTCCCCTCTCCTGCTGTGCACCCAGAGCTGGATTTGCAGCATTTTCCCTTTGTAGATTTCAATTAAGAAGAGAAAAGGGAACTCTTAAGAAGCTGAGCTTCTTTCCAGGAACCAACCCAAACATCTCCTTCCTTCCGGAGGGCCAGCAACTGATGTCTCCCTAGTTAACACATTTCTCCCAAAACCTGGGGGACCTGGAATGCAGGACCCAAGTCCTTCTGTCCCACCTCTTGTGCATCTGTTGCTCTTCCACCTCTTTCTGTTTTGTCTTTGTTCTTGGCCTTTGCTATTTAGAAGGCAGTGGGGAGCAGACTATGGGTCCCACGACTGTGCTGGCCTTGTGATGCCCAGGAATGGCCCATGTTTTAAGGCTGGATGTCTTTTTAGAGTTATATTCAGCAACAGATTGGCCTGGATTCCTTCTGGCGGCTGTAATTTCCATGCAGTAATAACAGCAGAGAATTCCTTTCAGCTGCTGCCTCTCCCAGCCAGCCCTCTGGAGTCTGAAAGCTGGGATTTCTTTTTTGCCTTTTCTTTTTTTACCCCTTCCCCCTCTTCCCCCCTGAACTGATACTCCTCCGTCTTTCCTCTGGCATCCAGTGTACACATGCACATGATATTTCGGCTTTGGGAGTGGAATCCTCTCTGGGGTTGGCCTCCAGAGCTGGGGCTTTTTGGGGGGTTTGTTTTTGTTTTTTTCTTCCTTTTTCTTCTTGCAAACCACTTTTTGGTGTCTGGCGCAGGGCCCTGGTCCTGGGATCTGTCAGGAGGCTTTTAAAAGCCAGCCAGGCTTTGCTGCTGTGCTGCAGGACAGGAGGAAGCAATAAAAACTGTCAGAGGAGGAAAACTTCTACCACGGGTTTGTACTTAGTGAGGAGGGGGAGCAGGAAAGCAGTGCTTTGGTGTCTCCTAGTTTCTCTCTGTGTCCTTTCCCCTCCCCAAACTTGGAGCTGTTTAGTTAAAAGCTGTTTTCTCAGGGTGTCCATGTGTTACAGGAGAAGACGGATAATTAACACAGCTGGTCAGTGCATGGGAATTGATGGCAATGTGGAAATGGGAGAAGGAGGATTTGGGGAGCAGGGCAGCTACTAGGGTACTACATGTGATGCTTATCTGCCTTCAGCCTGCTGTGGGAGCAGGAGGAGAGGAGCGGTCCCTGCCCTCAGCTTCCCCTGCATCCAGACTGGACCACTGCAGGAGCTGCTCTTACAGCCCTATGGGCACAGGCAACTGTTCCCTGCTCACTTATCCACCCACAAGGAAGGAGCTGCTGGGGTTGGGGTTGCTCACAAGCAGTATTTGCCGTCTAGGCACACC
>JANRGW010041812.1:0-41140 GCA_024733675.1 Psilopsiagon aymara | reverse complement strand
TACTCGCACCCCCACCCCCCCACCCCCCAGAACCTTGGCTCTGTATCCAATGAGGTGTCTTGTAGGCTGGCTTGGGAGGTTGTTAAATGAGCTCTTGTTCATGGGCTTTTCCTCAGCATGGCTTGCAAATCCTCTGATCCTTAACCACTTGTTGCAGTCTTGGCTTTTGGCACTTCCATTCTGGCTGTGGACCCAATGCTCCAACAGATGGCAAGTTAACTGCTTCAGTGCTGTCAAGACCAAGTGCTACCAGGGATGGGGATAGCTGAAACACTGCAGTTTCATGATTTCATGACTATAAAAGGAAATACTTGCTCTTCATCTGAGCTAGGCTTGTGGTCTAATATGCATTTATTTGCTTTATTTGTAGATGAAAGCCTAAAATACTTCTTGCCCTTGTGTACCACTGCTTCTGAAGTGCTCTATGTGTCTGGGCAAGGTGTTGATTGCAGGTCAGAAAACATCCTTCAAGTTAGCTAGAGGCATTAATAAGTGGGATGCTGACAACTGGTCAACCACTTCTTAGGTATTTATTGATTGTACGCTTACAGTAACATTTAAAAACAAAACTGTGATTCAGTTGGTTATGAGAGCCCATGGGAAAAGGCTGAGCTAGTCCATCTCTGCAAATACTGGTACAAGCTGGAACAGTCTGATTCTTCGCAGCAAGTTGGTGCTGTGGTGTCACTGGGTTTAAGAGCTCTTGGGGATCTTGAAGAGGGAAGTGACACTGAACTTCCTGGTTTTGCCCTGTCTCAGTGGGATAGTAGTGAAGATAATGTGACAGAGGAAAGCCAGGTTCACTGCCCTTCAAGGATTTGGTTATGTCATGCTCAGAGATGAACGCTGTGGGCAGAATGCTTTCAGGAAGATGGGGACAAAAGCCCTGGCTCTTGTCTGCCTCACCCTTGGGTTTCACACTTCCCCGTTTCTGGAGTGCCTGTGTGCTGGGAGCATCGCCGGGCACTCATCCCTGCTGCCTGCCCTTCCCATGCTTTCCCTGATAGTGCCCAGCAAGGAGTGGAGCGTGGCAACTGGATGGTCTCAGCTTTGCTCTCGCCTGCCAGATCCAAAATAGGAAATCTGCCTCCAGCTGCTCCCTGCAAGTGACAGGGCGACACGACCCGTGGCTCCAATTAGCTCGGTCCTGGGAGTGAGCCCAGACGCGAGGAAGAGTGCAAAGGCATCCAGAACTGGGGTGTGGTTTTCTGTGTCGCTCTGGGGATGAGGGGCATTGCGTTTGCTTCTGTTTAGTGCTTTTGTGTTTTATTAGTAAATCCTCTCATGAGCAGTGTCCCAGAGCATGGCAGCACTGGCTCCTTGAGAGGGGTGCAGGGTTTTGGATAGGCATGCAGTGGTGGGTTAAACTTGGCTGCTGCCACCACTCCCCTTTGCTCACCATCCTGCTGAGTATCGCTGCCTCAACAGAAAGGCAACAGGGTTTTTTATCTTTTTATTTTTGGGTCTTTTTCCCTAGCAACCAGACTGATGATTGTGGATCTGGCTCCCAAGCAGGTCAGGCAGCAGCAAAGCATGTGGGAGACAGCAATGGCTTTGGGCTGATTTGGAGGCCGTGAGTGTGCCTGCAAAGCGGTGTCCTGCGGTAGCACTGGAGGGGAGACCAGCTAACAGGAATGCAGGCTCTCTAGCAAGGTGAATCACATACTTCAGTGTCCTGCTTTGTACAAATACAGTCTAGGATAATGATTTCTGTCCTGGAAATGGGTTTGAGCTGCTTTTCATGTAGAGTGGGCTTGAAGAAATGGGGCAGAAGGCACAGGGATGCTTTGAAGTCTTTCTCGCACATGAGTACACTTGTGAGTTGAACTGCAGTTGCATCTGCACGCTTGTCTGTGAAGTCATCACGATATCCATTGCTGACAAGCATTTGTGGGAGTCCTGAGGGCTTTTGGAAGAGTTGTCCTGAGGCTTTGCTGGCCTCAGGGGGGTCTGACCCTTGCAGAGAGGAGGGACTGCTGAGCAGCAGTGCATACATGGGTACGGGTCGGGATGCCTGCCTAAGCTTTCCCAGGCCTTGCCTGCTGCCCTTACAGCATGGGAGGATGTTCTGGCCACTCTTGCTGTGGGTCCCACATGTGGCCAGCGGTGCAGAGCATCCCAGGAGTCATCTAAACAGACTTGTGTGGGCTAAATGGTCATGAAGGAGCTGTCTCTTCTATCCATAACAGCTTTCTTTTCTTAATAAGCCTTAATTGCCTCTGGCAAAAAGTGGCGATTTCCAGGGTTTCAGAGAGGTTTTTCATAGCAGAGAGGGTTGCACTTCAGCTCTGGTGTGTTGCTAACACTCTGGAAGCCAGCAGTTCTGCAGTGAGTGTGGACCTGATGTGAGGAATGGGGAGTTATTTGTTTCTCTTCATGCTCCTGTCCTTATTCCCATCCCTTCTTAAAATACTAAGCATCTTTTAAAGGTGGTGCCAGCTTCTGTATATCGTGAGGTTAGAAGCAACAGCAGATCTTCAGCTAAACTTGTTGTGAAGGGACTAGAGAAGAGTCTAGTAGTCCTGGTCTCTAGGTGCCATAATAACCAGTAGCAAAATAACACCTTCAGTTTTGAGGTGTTGCAGTGATCCCTCTGGACGCACACGGCTGAGTCAGCACTGGTTCTTCTATCACCCTTTTGTGCTCAACTTTTCCAAGGCTCTATGTGTCATTGGCTTGCCAGTAGCGACACGAACTTCAGCTTGTGTGCTTGGGAATGGAAACCACGGTTTGTATTTGGCCTTGAACCACCGTGAGCAAAATGGATTATTTAAAAAACAATACATATATGGATTTTTTAAGAATAGGAATACATGCCTTTCTTCTAGTTGGAAATAAACTTTTTTTACCGTTAAGTGCAATTTAATTATTTAGTTGCATAAAGAAGAAAAACCAACTGAGATGTAGTGCTTCTGGATTTTTTTCTCTAATCACTGTCAAATCAACTGAATGTTTTCTGACCTGCTTCAATAATACTGGAATTATTTTTGGGGTAGTTTTGAGGCAGAATACTATGTCAGTCCTTCCTTCTTAAGTATGTGGCTTACCCCTTATACATGACAATACAAACAGTCCTTTTTGTGTGTGCATTCTTATCGCAGAATTCAATTTCTAGTAAGAAAACAACTTGTATTTAATTGCGTTTTGGTCTGCCTTCATTGTGACTAACTCCTGTGATTCATTTACTCTGCAGACTAAAATTGGTTATGATTTAAGGTCATAAATTGGTACCACTGGGTTATTTTGGGTTTGGATCCATCCAACTACAAATAATGTAGCTGTCCTCCTTCTTTGTCCACTCCCATTGGCCCATTGTGCTGAAGGGGGCTTTTTGCTCTTCAGAGCTGTTTAAACCTGTAGCTTTGACAGTTTTCCTTTGGAAACCTGCCATATGTTTAGGCATGCAAAGCCCACAAGAAATCCTCCAGCAGGACCTGGGCTCTCTCAGCAGCTGAGACCTCAGGACACGTAGAGGTGTCTAGAAGTGTTATAGGCTGGGGCAGCAGAGGATGGGCCAGTTTGTTCCAGTCTGGATATCCTACGCTGCACCACCATCATCCGTCCGAGTCCTGGGGATGTGCAGTAGACCTCCTCCCAGCTCCCACAAGTATGCTGTTGTTTCAAAACTCGCGTCTCCTTCCAGTGTTTCCTGGTTAGGCAGAAGAAATCTGACTGTCATTTTGGGTATAAGAGGACATTGTTTGAGGCTCTCCCCACCTCCCCCTTGCTTTTCTGGTAGTGGTGTGTCCTTTCCTTCCTTCTTGCCGCCTTCTTGGAGGCAAGGGCAGCATGTACAGTCTTTCTTCTCTCTGTGTGAGCCACGCTTCCCCAGATGAGCTCACCATCCTTTGCGACCCCGTTGCTCCATCTGGAAGTCATTAGCAGCCACAGAGCAGCAATGTTTTTCTTGGGAAAGAGGGTGGATGGGAACAGAGGGGCTTCCCTGTTGTCATCATCCAGAAAACCTTCTCTTTTTCCACACGCTCTCTCTTGCCCCTCTTCTAAGACAGCACTGTTGGCTCTGCTGGGCCAATTTCAGTGAGCATCTGGACAAAAATGTGTGGGAGACCCTCCCTCGCTAGTTGGTGGTGCAGCTACCCCTACCCCATCTTGGAGGCACCTTCCGCTCCCTGCCTCTATCTTGCCCCCAGGTTGCAAGGAAGCATGGCATGGCTCTCCATTTCTTCAGCTATGGAGAGTGCATTCTTCCAGGACTGGTGGTGTGGGGTAGGATGGAGTCTCCTTCCCACCACCATCTGGTGGTCCCACCCTTCCCTGCAGCAGGGGTGATGCGAGGGTGATGTTCTGCCTCTTCAGGCCAGGAGCCATGGCAGGGTAGGCACTGCAGCCTGCCCTTCCTCCGGCCCTCTGAGGCTTGCAAAATTCTGGGATGTGCAGTCTCCTCCCTGGGAGCCTATCTATTGGGAAAATAAACATGAAAATCTTTCTTTCCTGTGCTCTCAGCCCCTTTTTAAAGTACATCCCGTGGGGAGGGCAGGCATGGCTTGGAGAGCTGCCCGGGCTTGGTGTGATGCTGGGGGGTCGTCTTTGTTTTGTTTTGTTTTTTGTCTTTTGGAAACATTGTCATGGTGACCTGGGGAAGAAACTGGCTTCCATTAGCTTAATGAGTTAAAGCTGCTGGGAGAGGATCAAAATGGAGGGAGAGGTAGGGCGCTGCCCGGGGAAGCCCATGCCTGGAGCTGCGCAGAATCTCTGATGGGACTGGTGGGGCACAGGAGGAGGGCTGGTTGGGGCTGGCCCACTCCCTGCTTATTTTAGAGGGACTCTGCTGTGCTTATTCTTCCTTTTATTTGTTTTTTCATCATGTCCTTTTTTAAAGTCTTTTTTTTCTGCTTGGTTTTTCTTTTTTTTTTTTTTTTTTTTTGTCCTTCTCATCAGGGGCAGGACATGGGTTTTGCAACCCTCCAGGCATCAGCTACGTTGCTTTAATGCCAGAGCGAGTACTGACGTTGTGTACTGCCATACTGTCCCTTCCCTTATCTCAGAACTGAGCATCCCACTTTCTGCCTGGTCTAGAGGCAAAGAGCCTTCCAGGGAGATACCATCTGTGTGAGCTGGGAACTGAGCTGGCCTCTTGGCTGCTTTGCTTTTCTTTTCACCCGAGCCCCATCCAGAAAGAAGTGCCCAGTTACTGTCAGTCCCTGGGTCTCATGTTTGGAGGCTTACTGCCTGGCTAAAACTTTAGAAGGTCCCTGCAGCCCAAAGCTGCACATGCCCTGGTTGTATCAGGTTAGAGAGGTGGATGATGATCCATTTGGTCCATTGCTGCTGTTTATTCTGATGCGTCATGTCCTGATGCTCTTGAGTGAAGAGATGGTTGCCATGCTACTGCTTCGAATTCGGACAGGATCCTGAGTCTCTCTGTAATGGAGGAGGTGAAGCAAAGACTGGTTGGCCCTTTTTCCTGAAGCTTTCTGTTTTAAGGCTCCATCTCAAAAGGAGGTAAGGGGTCTCTAGGCGCTGCTTGACTATGCAAATCCTTCTGTGACTTCCCTAGCCCCAATATACAGGTCCTGTGGCTCACAGCATCCTTTGGTGAGCGGCTGGTTATGTGTGGCGGCTTTAGTAGTCTTGCTTACTGCTGCCTTATTGGAGAAGTGTGCCGCAGGGCAGAAATCACACTGTAGTGTTGCTCAACAATTTGGAAGCGTGTTGGTACTGTGAACCTAGAAATCATTTGCTTGCTGTGTCTGTTGCTGCAGCTCTGGCTATTCCCAGGATTACCTATTGCTGCTTTTGGAGGGAGCTGCATGACTGCAGCCACTGCAGTTTGCATTTTATACCTCTCTAATTCTATTTGTTTACGGCAAGCAGCATTTCTTGTTTGAAAACCTCTGAGGAAGCTGCAGTGCGAATGAGCTGAGAAGTGCCGTGTGGAAGGCAGATGAAGCCTTGCTCATGCAGAGTTGTGCCAGGTCTGGTGGAGCCCTGAAGGGATGGATCCCGCTTTGGTGAAGAGTTTCTCCCCCAGGACAGGCTGGCAGCAGTTAATCTTACATAGCGGGGAGGCTTGTGCTGGTGGGAGGCTGCTCTGACTTTAAGGCGGATAATGTGCCATTCAGGGTGGGGATGACAGGTGCCTTGCTCACAGACGTGGAGCCCAAAACCACACTGTCCGTCATGCTTGCCGTCTGCCAGGAATGAAAGCTAAGATGTGTCAGGCTCATTTCTGGGAAAAGGGCTTGGTCCTTCCCATCTGGGCTGCGATTGCTGTGAAATAGCCCCCAGCTGCCTGGCACCCAGTCTGGAGGCAGAGAAACCCCCCTCAGTCCCATCCCTTGAGGAGAAAGAGGGGGGTGGGAAAACAGACACCACCCAAAGTGTGTGTCTGGGTGCTTTGGTTGCCTTCGTTTGCTTTTGCAGCCTTCAGCATGGCATTTCTGTGGAGAACCACTGCTAGCTTTCATTGTACAAGATGCTATTGTTGCATTAAATATTTTGTGCTTGTTTTTAAATAAGCTCCGGAGCGGAGTCCTTCTCCATTGCCTCCTGGGAGGCTGTAGTGCTCTGGTGGTACTCATGAACAAAAGGCGACTCCATAACGGCCACTTGTTTGTGCCTGGGAATGAAGCTGGCCTTTATCCCAAAAGCCTTCCCGTTTCTTTTGTGGTTTTCTGAGTGCCGGCCAGTCATTGCTGCCCGCTCCCCTGCCCGGCTGCACATTCCTGCTGCTCCCACCCCTCCAGTCGCATCCGCTGGGCTCTGCTCAGGAAGCTGCACGTGATGCACGTCTTCTTCCCTTCCCTCCTTTTCTTCTTGTTTGCTTGCTGAACAGCAGCACTGGCTCTGGTGAGGAGTTGACAAAGCATGAGCTAGGAGGGGAGCAGGAAGCCAGGATGTCACTTCTCTGCCTGAGGCCTATCTGGGGTGGGAGTTCAGCAGGTTGGGTTTGGTTTTGTGTCATCAAAGCTGGACAAAAACCAGCAAGAAGAAAGTACAGAGGCCTCCAGAAGACTTATATAGAATGGCAAATGTCTGTGTTCCATCTTAATCTCCTCCATCAGTTGAGGTTCTCGCTGGGCTTTTATCTCCTACTTTTCAGAGCAAAACTTTCCTAGCCACCAGTGGCTCCTGCATTTTCCTGATGATCTCTATATAAGACAGACATTTTTGACAGAACAGTCATTCGGTGGAGCAACCTCTGCAGGTCCATGGTAGAGTCTGTCACTGGAGGCTTTGGGAATATAGTTGGTCAGGGAGCTGGATAGTCTCATTTAAGCTCCCTTTCTCACAAAAGGTTTGACCAGGTGATCTTTCAAGGTCCCTTCCAACCAGGGTAGCTCGATGACTCTGTGATCTCCTGGCTGTATTTGTTCAGCCTGGAAGTTGCCTTTGTTGTTTACTGTGCTGAATCTGAGAATAAAATCTTATCTGTGGGAGTGACCTGTTTGTTGGGGTCCCTGCAACATCATGCTGCTTGGTCTCCAGATGTGCTGCATCTGCTTGTTTTCCACCTACAAGGGTGGTTAGCACACGTGTGACTTCTCAGATGTTGAAATTACTTGCCCTCAGCCCAGTTTTGTCTCCTCTCTGTTGGCCTAACAAGAGGAGAAGGCAGAAGCTGCTGTACTCAGGGATGAGAAAAGTTGATTCTCCCAGAGCAACTTGTTGTGAAGACTCTCCAGTGGAGCCACCCAATGCTGTAAGATGGAGAAATTTGATGCAGTTTTGGTTGAAAACCCAGACCAGCAGCTTCCCTGGTACAAGCTGGAGTGGTGAGGGCTGGTTCTTGGGCAGCATCAGATCAACAAGCAGACTTCTTTTTTTCTTTTTTTTTTTTTAGAGACCACTACCAATACTTTGTTCATGAAAGAGCACTTATGTAGCATCCAAAAATCTCCGTTGGTCTCTCTGGGGCTTGGCAGGCATCCAGCACACAGCCTTCATTTCACGATTTGTGTTCATGTCTTCCCATCACCCCCAGCCCCTTTTGGGCCCTCTGCCACGCTGTTCACCACACTGGCTCTCTGCCTGGCTGCCACCACTGCTCCACCTCGCATCATGTCCAGCCGCTGGATTAAAATCACCCAGGTCTACTTCAGGCAGGCCCACAAAACTTCAACTGGTGGCCTATCCTTTCCAAGAAACTCTCCTGGGAGGTGCCTTCTGCTTGTGTTTTCCTTCTCTTCACACCTTCAAGTAGGGAGGTGTCTCATCCCCACTTGAGATTCTTCAACAACCCAGTTGCTGTTGGGTTTTTGTAGCTACTGGGTGCTGCTGAAGCCCCTACAGTAGACATCACTGCCCTTCTACCCTTCTCCTGGCAGTGTTGCTGTGAGGATGTTGGTGTCACCGGCCACAGATGCTGTCAGCTTTTGTGAAGAGGGGCTTCCTGCAGGGTCAGCATGTTCCATTGTGCCGGTGCTTCCCTTGCAGCTGGCTTCCTCCCTCCTGTAGCACCTAAATATAGTGGGAGGCATTGTGCAAGCATGGTGCTGGTGAGAAAGGCCATCAGGAGGGTCCCAGCCAGAGCTGCTGGGGTGGTGGTTCCGTCACCACCTCTCGCCACATTGCTCCTTGTGTTGGCAATTGCATTGTTTCAGTGCTGGTGACTTTTGTTTTAAAGGGGGAAGAAGCGGGAGTAAAAAGTCACTCTTTCCCAAGTTTGACATATCCATGAGGGGATTTTAAACAAGTCAAGGCTGTTGTTATGTATCTGGGTTTTTTTAGAGAACGATTTGACTTGGCTTAACTCTGCTCTCAGCGCGTGCCCTTTAGACTTTGCACTTCAATTATCACAGATTGTTTAAAAGGTAGAAAGATAAGAAAAACCTTAAACATGAAGGGCATGTACAGGCAGTTTTAATCTTGACCTCTGTTTATACTTCAGTGCTGTTCCTAAGGGGGAGTTGACAGACTGATTAATAATTATGAAAGCATTTTGACTCATAGCAGAAGAAAACGTTTCATTGAAGGGATGTGTGTTCCAAGCGCTAGCAAGATTCAGTGTTGTTGCTGTTACCTCTGGATGCCCCGCGTATGTTTATTCTCATCATGAGTTCTCTTTTTTCCCTCACTGTCAGTTAAAAATGGTGACTGCAGTCTTGCCTCATTTGTAATGATTTCTTTATTTTTTTTTTGCATGTGTCAAATTGCTTTTGGATGGAAAGTAGGATTCACTTACAGAGTAGTGGTACCACAATACTTGAGAGTATTAATTAACAAAAAAATGCACTAAATACACAGGATACACAAGGCAAACAAATCTGAGCTGGGAGCACTTGGTGAGTAATCACCGCAGCCTTACCAATCTCATGGTTGGTGAGACCGTGATGATTTCTTGCAGCAGCAGAGTTGATCCTTGAGCTGAGCTCTTGCTTCCTGAATCAATAAACTTTCATTCCCATGTTTTCTGAGCTCCCACACCCAGTGCCTTGTTTCCAAGCTTTGAAGTAGTTGTGGAGTAAGATGGCTGTGCAGATTTAATAAGTTGAAGTGAAATATGTCATCTTTTCTGTAGAAGAACTTAGAGCAAACAAAAGCCAGATTATATTAAATTAAGCAGAGATGCTTAAGCGGTGCTTTTCTCTTAGTTTTGTGGCTCCTCTGTCTTTAAAATGTTAGCTGGATAAATTTGTATGATGTAGAAATAAACCTTGTACCTTATTGTTTATTTTAAAGATATGCTAACTAATCATTTCCATCTCCTCTGCTTAAAATATTTAAAACAGTATGCTATGGGAACTCACATACTGCAGGTTCAAGGAAAGCCTTGTCTTGCCTGCTACACCCTCTGCCTATTACTACTTGAGTCCTCTGTTTCCTGATGGGATGATGAGCTTTTTAAAGTTCTGTTGTTAGCAGCCTCAGACAGTTTCAGACCTGATCCATGTTATGTTGTGGTGTTCTACTATGTCTGCTGCCACCTCTGCTTCTATCTGCCAGACTTTAATTCTGCACACATGTAATTAGGCTGCCCCAGGGGCCAGAATGGCCATCCAGGAGCTGGGATGCTGCTGTACAAAGCTTTACAGTAATGCTTCTGCCTCTCACTCTCATTTGCAGGAATCTACATCCTGATTGCGGTCGGAGCTGTGATGATGTTTGTGGGGTTCCTGGGGTGCTATGGCGCCATTCAGGAGTCTCAGTGCCTTCTGGGAACGGTAAGAGTGCAAAGCTTTGGATGCTGCTTGGCAGCGTGGTGTCCTGCCAGGCAGTACGTGGCCATGCTTCCCGTGCTGGAGAATCTTCCAGCGCACAGGGCTGGGAAGACGCATGAGCACAGAGACGGAACTAGGTGATGACTGCAAGGAGCACGGCAGCGCTGCCTGGCTGAGGGCACCTCTGCCCAGCCTGCTGAGCTCTGGCTGAGCTGGCAGGCATGCTGCAAGCTCCTGCTTGTGCCTGGCTGCAAGACAGAGGCTGAAGCCAGCAGCATAGCAGAAGAGCTGCAAACAGCAAGAGCCTATGGGACTAATTTTCCGTTATGTGTGGCACACACCCCCCCCCACCGCCCGCTTTTATTCCCCCTGCACAGTCTGGCTGTCAACCAAACACCTACCGATCCTTTTTTCTTACCTGCTGTCCCCTACAGCTTCTCCTTTCACTCTGTTTTAAGGCTGCCTGTGACAATTCCAGTTCTTTTAAGGAGTCAGCCACTATTTTTATCTGTTTGGATGAGAACAGAGTAAAGATTTCCCACAATATCTTAGTGAGGATGTCCCGGAAAATCCATTACAGAAGTGCTGCAGGCATCCTTGATGTGAAGCAGCAGCTCAGGATTCCTGGCATGGGATGAGCTTAATTGTATAAACTGTAGCCACACCAAAAGCCTTTGCCTTGAGGGTAGGTAAGGGAGACCTATTTATTTAAAGCAAGTTCTGATGCGTAGTTCAGCTTTAAACTCAATCAAAAAAAAAAAGGAAAGAATATATAGGGGTAAAACAAAAAAAGCCCACGAACAACAACAACAAATGGGAAGGATTTCCCAGCGCTTGGCTTTGTTGGGCTCTAAGGTTCCTGGTGGTGGTGTAGTGACCCATGGGTGTGGACACAGCTGGGACAAAGGAAAACGGAGCTGCTTTCCCTCACTTTTGCAGATGGCTTCACCTCTGGTTGCTTGTTTCCCAATAAGGAGGCGCTTCTCCCCAGCTTTTATAAAGCACTTCTGAACACTGGTGAACAAGAGCTGCTATAGGAGTTTGCAGGCATTATCACTGAGCTGAGAAGAGGAGGAGCCCATGCACAAATCTGACAGGGGTGGTTGTAGCAAGGTCTGGCAGCTTTGGATTATTGTTCTTGTTAGCACAAGTGATTACAGAACCTGAATTACCTCATATTCCCTCCTGAAGTTGGAAAGAGGATTAGAAGGGCAGATGGTACAACATACCCCAGGTCTAACAGGGAAACTGGCTGCTTTGGCTGAAATTAGCAGCGCTGGCCGCTGTGTGCTTGCCTATGCTTGCTCATGCCTTGGCCTGACAAAAGAAGGCTGGAGACACCTCATGGTGACGCTTCCGCTGGCCAAGGCTCCCCCCATGCTCCAAGGACATTTCCAGGCAGTGTCCTCAGGGTGTTGCAGGGAAACAGCCACTTCCCCTCTCCTGCAGCCAGCTGATGAAGTGACTGTAGCCTTGCTGCAAAAAGTGAAAAGTACCAGGAAGTTCCATACCATTAAAATCCTGTGCCAGAGGCAGCGTGGAAGCTGAGTGGCAAGACCCGAGGAAGGCAGGAGGGAGCCGCTCAACATGGAGGGCATATCTGACCGCTTTTCCAGGAACACAGCTGTGTTCACATGGTGGCAAGCTGCATCTCTGGTGCTTTGCAGCCAGCTTACAGAACTTCTGCAGGAAGTTGTACCCCCAGATCTGGGACAAAGGAGACATCCTTCACTGGAGGCATCCTTCACAAGAGTGAGCCCTAGGGCTTAACCAGAGAGTTACAGTGGCATTGTGCCCACAATTTCGGATGATGTGACTTCTTGGGGGGAATGGGGGATCCAGTCCCTCAAAGACAGTCCAGAAGATTCAGGGATATATAGGTATTTAAATAGGAGTTGTTCATTTGGGGACTGGATATGGATGTTGGAAGTTTTTGCCTACTGTCAGGTCAATAGTCCTGTTTCCATTTTGCTGATAACCCTTTGCTCTTGCATGTGAGAGCGAGGTCATAGCATCATTCTGGAAAATCCCATTTACTCTGTGAAGAAAATGTCCTGAATGTGTGTGGAACAGATTTCCCAGGAGTCAGGGCCTGTTGTCCCACCCCATAATGTGGATTTTTTTCTTCCCCTAACTGCATTCATCTCTTTTACCTTTTACTTCCATGGCAATTCTCCCAGTTTGGGGCTTTTCCCAGGAAAAGCCACTGAGGGTGATGTTATCACGTAGGTAGTAGTGTTGGCTGCGTGTGGGGCGTGCCTCTCTGTGCCTTCTCACTTGACTGTGATGTCTGAGCTTTATGGCTTCCCGTTCCTAGTCTGACAGACTGACCGTCACAACGTGTTCCTGAGATCTGAACAAAAAGATGGCGGGAGGATGTGGGGGACTGGCAGGGAGGAGCGTTGGAATTGCACAAACAGGGTGGGACTGTGGGAAAACGTCAGCGTTAGTATTTATGCAAAGTACTGCAGTAGCCTTGCAGGGTAGTGGATGCCAAGAGGGCTGGCCATAAATCACACCCTGACACCCTGCAGCTCCTCCGCAGCTGAAATGTTGCTTTTAACTTTGCGCTGGCAGTTCCCATCCTTGGAGCATCTGTGGCAGAGCAAGAAGCTTCTCTGGATGGTCCTGCAGGTTCATGAAGAGGAGAGATGTGTCATCCATGCCAGTCCCTGTGTGGGAAGGGCTCTGCTAATCCCTGCGCAGGCATCCCAGTGGGAAGTCTGGGCGTGGGGTGGCATCCAGTTTGTTATAGGAAAATGTGTTTGGGCTAGGCATGTTTATGAGTGATAAAAAGGTTTGAAGTCAGGTGGCACCTTGTTCCTGTCTCTCTCAGGAGAAGTGCCACTCCACACCTCTACCCACCTAACTGTTGGTTTTGCCTTTAGCCAGTTCTGTTAAATGTCCCTCTCTTGATTTGTCTTTGCAGTTCTTCACTTGCCTGGTGATCCTGTTTGCCTGTGAAGTTGCCGCTGGAATTTGGGGATTTGTCAACAAAGACCAAGTAAGACAACTCCAGAGCCTGCATTTGTGGGACGGGGAGGCTGGGGCAGAACCAGAGCAGATCCCAGCACGAGCTGTTCTGCTCACAAGCTGCTCCAAGACTGAGTCACAGGGACTTAGGTTAGCTGTGTGACCTAACAGGACAGGTCACCTAACTCCTCATGGCCAGGCTGATGAACTTTAAATGTGAGCACTTGATGGTAGCAGCTTCCCCTTACATCATGTAGTGCAATGTCTGGAGTAAAAATAGCCCTTTCACACTTGGGTCTCCTCCTTGCTGCCACGCTGTCAGTCACAGAGTGAGTTGATTCACATATGAAGTCATGAAGGAAAGCCATCTGCACATCCTAAGTGCCAGAGAGCAATGAGCAAACCCAGCCACCTGGCCCTGAAGGGAGGGAATACCGTGCGGAGGGGGCCTGTGTCTGTGTTAACAGGATTGCTTGGTGCTTCCTGCTCTTTGCCAGTATCACATAACCCACTTCTGGCTGTTGGTGAGCCAGGACTGAGGTTGCTTCAGATCAGTAATGCTGATCAGTGCATGCATGAGGGGTAGAAGTTTCTGTCCCAGGGTCCTTCCAAGGGGCTGCTCAGATGAGGTCCTCTGGCCGGAAGGGGGTAGCTAAAGGGTAGGACTGGAATTGCAGCTTTTCACCTTCTCTTCACTACAGTCTCATGTGCTCACACATGCTGAGTTTGGTCTTGAAGAGCAAAACAATCAGTGTATGAGAACTGTGGCCATGTTGTGGGCTGGGTGTTGATCCCTCAGCCATCAAGGCTTTGCACAGAACACAGGCTAGAATCTCTGGCAGAGCAGGAAATGTGTTTACTGATAGATGTAAACTAAACGTGTAAGTAGGTGGTGGTCTGCTCAGCTTTCACATGCATGTAGGCTGCAGATGACCAGCTCAGCCATGAGTGGGAACACCCTTGTACTCATTCACCAGAGAGTGCATGACTTCACCAGAATAAACTCTTCCCCCATGGCTAAACATATTATTATGCAGGCAGGGTATGCTTCCTAGCAGCTTTGGTGAACTAATTAACCTTTGCAGAGGGGCCCTGTTTCCTGGAGATGTTAGTTTGTGAATCCTGAAGAGTCCAAGATGTGCAACAGCAAAAAAACAGAGCCTGAGTAAGGAGGCAACACTCCCCCATGTGTGTTGCTTTCCATCCTGGGGAGAAGGTGCTTGGCCATCAGAGCATAAAGCTGAGAAATTTAGGATTTGCCAGTACAAGAGCGATGACTTCAGTCCCTAAAATTAATTTTGCAGTTTAAAATGAACAGTGGCAGTCTGTTGGCGTCAGCTGCTTTCACAGCCTGCGTGATGAATGGGCTGCTTAGAAGTCCCTGCTCACAAAGCAGGCAGCTTGCTTCTCCCCACTTTGGCTAGAGATGTCTGGGGAGCAACACAGGCTGGAGGGAAGTGCTAGGTGATCCTGGCCACCGTGAGCTGCTCCCAGCAGGGGCTTCATTCCACCAATGAAAACCCAGGGGGTTTGCAGCCCCTGGGGGGACAGTCATCTCCTGTCCCACGGGCACAGGATTGCTCTTCCACAGATGCTTTACATACAGAACGGGGAGGCAAGAAATAGGCTTATTATTTGATATTTTTCATGTACCAGAATCAAGTGCTTTGCTTGGAGAACATTGCCCTCCAAAGCAAACTTTTTTGAGCAGTGACAAAGAAATTCTGGGATAATTGATAGAAATCATGCTCCTTCTTGCTGCAGTTTCTTTTTTTGTGTGCTAATCCAGCCTGCACTGCCAAGAGCAGATGTTCTTGAAAGCATTTTCCCATTCATACTTGCTCCTATTTTTTCTTTCACTTCTCTTGCATGTCCTCTTTTCATCTGTCTCTTCCAAATTATTGGAGGGTGTTAGAAGAGAAGCTACAAGGAGTTTCTCTGCAAATGAGCCACTCAAATGAGGCTTTAGTGTCCAATACCTCCCAAATTCCTGCCAGACAGTAAGCCTAGGTGTCTGTACCTACTGCAGCTTTGCTTGTGCACCCCACCTCCTCCTGACTTCCCCAGCATGTCCTGCTGCCTCTGCAGCCTCAGTGGGACATGTGTTACCTGCTTGCTTTGTCTCCATGTGTCAGGTGGTTCAGAACAAGCTGTTTCTGAGCCAAACAGCAAATCCACGTGGGCTGAAGGCTATCTCAGATCTTGCGGTTTACCCTCTGGGCCTTGTCTGTCTGTGCCTGACAGAGAATGCTCGTGGAGCACTTGGATAGCACTTGCTGGAACCTGCTGAGTGATGGATGAGGTTCTTAATATCTGCTGCTCTTAACACCCTGTGGCTGAAGGGACTTAGGCCCTATGAAACACAGGCCTATTTTCACACACCTGTGCAAATAAATGGGGTGCAAATCTATTTAAAAACTGCTCTTCTGCATGTGTGTGCCACTGGAGGGAACCTTTCCCCTTCACACACTGAACCCATCCACCGGATGGGTTTCCTTCTCCTCTGCCTGAAAGTGAGTTTTTCTCCCGTCTTTCCTAGATAGCCAAAGATGTGAAGCAATTCTATGATCAAGCGTTTCAACAAGCTCTCATGGCAGAGTCAGATGCGAACAACGGCAAAGCTGTGGTGAAGACCTTTCATGAAACGGTAAGATGTCAGCGGTCTTGCTGCATGCTCTGCTCAGGCCACATGGAGTTGGCCAAAGCACCTGCTGATAGATAGGATCTTGCATGCTGCGAATGACACCTAGTTAACTTCTGCATGTGTCTTATCAGTGGTGAGCAATGACTGTTGCTGCACACAGGCCAATCCTCCCCACTGAGGCAGAAGCAGTAAGTTGAGCTACAAGTCCTCGGCCAGGGAGTGGAAGGCAACACCAAATTTTTCAACGCTTAGGAAGTGGATCAAATGTGTTCATGTTCTCAGCGCTGGGATTTTGCTGCCTGCTTACCAAGCTCTATGTAGGAGTCTCCTCTCCATAGGAGTTTCTTGCAGCCAGAGGAAATGAGAATGTGGGAGGAAAGAGGATTAAAAATAGGGGTCAGGAAAATTAATGGGAAAAGCAGGGTCTAAAGCAGATGGTCCTACACGCAGGTCTTAGCCTGTCAAGTTTGCTGTTCTCACGTGTCAAGAAGCAGAGTTGTGCCCTCTTCAGTATTCTCCCCTTCACACTGTGCTGGGAAGTCTGGCTCAAGCTCTAATTAAGTTGCTTTTCATTTACCTCAGCACCCCTGATTTTAGTAAAATTAAATGGAAGGAAAATATTGCTCTAAGGAACTATTCCCAATACTTCCTCTGCTCAGCAGGAAGCAAAATCTCTGGAGAGAGTTCTTTTCGCTGTCCTTCAGGATACCAACATCAGCTCAGTCTGCTGCTATTGCAGGAAGCAGCTGCATTTCATGGGAAGAAAAAAAATGGAGAGTTATTCCCCCTCCCTTGTTTCTCCCTCCAAGATGCTTCCTCAGTTGTGGGTAGCTTCAAGGATGGTGGCAAGAGCGCTGCGCAAGTGTTTGCTGTCTCCTAATGAGGTTTTTTTGTTGGGTTGTTTGGGGTTTTTTTCCCCTCTGTCTGTATAGCTGGACTGCTGTGGTCCTGATACTGTAACAGGAGCTGCCACTCATCTGTGGAGAGAAGACCTCTGCTCAAGAAAGGACTCCATCCTGAAAACCTTTGAGGTAGGTACAGTTGCTTTTTGCTCAGTACAGCTCATGTGAGGAAACTTGGCTGCCAGGAAAATTTGGGGATTTATTGGGAATTAGGTTAAAGGATAGAGATTTAATTTGTTTGGCGATGGTGTAGAGGGATGTTGGAAGTTCCTGTCAGTTCTTCCTTTGCTGTTCCTGCTTGACGGGCTGACAGGTACTGAGGGGTGAAGTCTGGTGGGAAGTCCTAGAGTCCTGACCCAGGAATGTAAGCAGGACTGGAGAAAGCAGACCTGCCTCTCCGGGTACCAGGGGCAGGCAAGGGGAGAGCAGGCTCTCTGATCAGTGTGCTTTTCTGCTTCAGACCGTCAGCTGCCACAAAAAAATTGATGAGCTGTTCTCCGGGAAGCTGTACGTGATCGGTATTGTTGCCATTGTGGTCGCCGTAATCATGGTAAGTGTGACTGTGTGGTGCCCTGCTGTTGTGAGATGGGCAAAAGCCACCTCAGGGTGCCGTGATCCTGTTCCAGCTGGGCTGGATCCATCCCTCTCCTCCACAAGCCCCTGAGGCTCAACGGCAGTGGCAGCCCTTTGCACGCCAGCTGCTCTGGGATGTGGCAAGGATGTGGCTTCATCGTCCCTCTGCAGGATTGACATGTTAGAGCAGGCTCCTGGTGAGCACCTGCAACCCCATCCGGAAGGGCAGAGCACCACTGAGCCTCCTCTCTGTCTCCAAAACCCCTTGTTTCTCAGGCTGCCATGCTTCGTCACTGCGGTCTGCAATGGGAAGGGATTTGCATTCTTTGACATGGTGGGATTGCTCCCCAGTGGGCGGAGGGTGGCATGGGCTGGTAACCCAGTTCATGTGCAGAGGCTGGGCTGTAATGCTTGGGGGGATCTTGAAGCATTTACTGCATAGCTGCCATGCTTGCAAAGTAATCACCACTGCTGCCAGCTAGAGCATCATCTTCTCATCATCTTCTCATCATCTGAGAACATCATATTATCTCGAATGACCAACTGCTAATGAAAACTGAATTGAAGACACAGGACCTCTGCTCTTATCTTTGGCATGAGAGTGTTCATGTGTCACAGGAGAGCTCCTGCATTGTTCTGGTTGGTGCCTCACTGGTGCTCCTGTGTCTCCCAACAGATCTTTGAAATGATCCTGAGCATGGTGCTGTGCTGCGGCATAAGGAACAGCTCCGTCTACTGAGCCGTGAGAGATGGGGAGGGGAAGGGGGGAGCAGGGCGGATGGCGCTAGAGGGGACCCCAAGTGCCACCAAGTGACCATGAGACATTTCAACAAAAGTCAAAGAAAACCATGTATATAAATACTTCAATATTACCATACAGTACTCACCGTTTTTATTTTGAAGTACTTTTTTTTAATAAATGAAACTTTCCCATATCCTTGTGGCTGAATTAGTTACACATCAGTTTTGTGTGATGGGGAAAGCAGCTGTAGCAGGAGATGAGTCCTTCCTCCCTCTTCCCCACCCTCTGTAATTCAGAAATAATGCTGGTTAAAGATGTACAGAGGAGAAAGCTGCAGCCTGTTATCAGGAAACTTTGCCTTGATTTTTACTCTCTTTTTCAATCCCAACTTTTTTTATACACATAATTGAATGCTGAAGCAGAATTTAGTGGTTTTGTTCATTTGTACTCATCTTTTCCTAGCATCACCCTAACTCCCTGGGAGAGTGGAGAACAAATAGCCCCTGTCACCTTGGTGCGATGTGTTCCGGGGTAAACAGAGGTGCATTGTTCCTCTCCAACCTGTTTGCATCAATATGCTAATTCTTAACGGAATTCATTCTTAAATTTTACTCTCTGATGAGTGGGAATGTCTTTGGCTTTTGGGGGGGTTTATTGGGTTTGGTTTTGGGGTTTTTTTTTAGTTCAGCTGTAACTTTATAAATTGGCTCATTTCCATTGATTCATTATATTGAAGGGTCAGTGTCTGGGGGTGACTTTTAGTTACAGTTTTTCAAATATAAAAAAAATGGGGTCACTTTTAACCTTCTTCAGTGTTACTTTATAAACGTGTTTTGGGGAGAGTCTGGTTATGTACTAATTTTCTGCTGTTAAGCTAATTCTTGCATACAAATGATATTGGATAAAAGAGGAAAGCTTTTTTTTAAAACAAGAAGTCCTCAACCTTAGAAATCCTGCATTTATGTATTGCAGGATGATGCTTGGGGGTTCCCAGCCGTATGTATATGTGTTTAAAATATCATCTTTGCATCACTCTCTTGTGCAGTTTTCCTTACTTATAGCATATTGTTGCACACTGTAATATTGCTGGGAAATTGTCATAACCTGATGTGGGGAGAAAATAAAACAGTTTATTTTTAAGACCTTCCATTTACATCAACGGCAGGAGATCAGCTTATCCAGGCAAGGGAACTGAGGATTTTAGACTGCACCAGGTGAAACATTTTCTTGTAGCCTGGTACACTTTGATTGCCAATTCGATGTACGTGGCTTCTGTTGTATGCCACTCCACTACCATGTAGATAGAGGGGGAGAATAACCCAGGAGCTATGTAATAAAATCAGAGTGTCTCTAAAAAGATGATCTATATGTATAGTTCTATAGATATATATTTTTAAGCAAAGCCTTTTCCTTAGCCATACAAGCACTTGAGCTGGAAATTATGGTATCTCTCAGCTCTCTGCCACCTCAAAGCAGATAAGGGGAGGAGTTGAAACCAGTGATCACCGTCCCCACTTCAGGAATATTTCTGTTTCTGAAAGTGTTTCACTCTCCCCCTTCATTGCAAAGAAGAGCTTTAGACAGGATAGGGAGCGAGACCTGTGATTATTTTAAACAAGTATCTTGTCCACTGCACATGGCTGCCATGGCCTTTGCCATTACAGGATAGGAAATTCCTGCGCTGGGGTAAACTGATCCATTCGGAGGCTTCCCTCCCCTTCTACTCCCCCCTTTCCTCTTCCTACCTTTTAGTATATAGGGCCTTTAAAAAGTATATAGGTAAATATATATATATATATCAAGTCATGCTGGATAAGAGGAAGAAGTGCTTCAACATTACTTCAGATGGAGGGGTTGGACATAAAAAGATTGAGCCTTAGAAATAGCCTTAAAGCAACACTGCCCTGAATGTCCACACTGTGCACATCAAGAATGAGACGAGTTTTGCAGTAGGTAACCCCTTCCCAGTTCCCCAGTGTAGCTCCTCCAGGTCATGTACTCTGTTCTGTGGCTATATGTATATGCATCAACCAAGCATGGGTGTTTACATATATGTGCATTGGGATTGTTAGCATACAGAATGGATGTGTAACTTGCCGCCTTTTCTGTTGACTGTTGATAAATGTATATAAATATGCCATTAAGCATTTCATTTTGTTTTCTTTCCTTATACTGTATTTTTGATATTGTTCAGTATTCAGTTGATGCTGCGTATTTAGCTGGAGCTCTGTTTGAAGACAGAGTGGGTCTTGATGCAGGTTAGGTGTGTCCTTGGACATTGTAGCTTTAGGAGTCTGGGTTGTTCCAAGCAGGAACAGTAGGGAGAATGCGGTACTTGGAGAGAGGGAGTCTGAGAGCTGTGGGAGGAAGAAGAGCAGGAAGTTAGCTCAGTGTTCCACCTGGACTTAGTTTGCTTGCTGGCTCATTCAGAAGTGGTTTGTCACTGTGGGGAGCTCTAGAGGCAGCTCTCTTGGCCACCTCCTATCCCTATGGCTGCTGCAGGAAAGGTGCTGTGGGAGGGCAACAGCCAGTATGGCTGGGAAGGTTGTGGGAGAGGGCAGAGGAGCTTTGCAGAGAGAGGGTAATGCTTTCCTTCGAGTTACTAGTTGAGAGTCTCCATGTTCAGTAGTCATCAGCTGTAGCAGGAGGGGTCAGCCCTAGAAGAGGGATGGAGAAGACCTATCATGCTTAAGAACTGAAGTAGTTGAGAAACCCTCACAGAAAAACATTACTCACTTGGGTCTCCTGTGAAGCTGGACTTGAGTTAAAACAAGCTAGAGAGGGAACTGTGAAGGTCTGAGGGCACTCACCCTGTTGGAAGCACTCAGGATCCAAGAGACAGGGCTCTCCTGCCAGTTGGTCAGTCCCAAAGCTGGCTGAGGTGAAGGGGAAAAAACACTAGGTAGGACCCCTGCCCTGCTTCAGACCCTCTCCTGAATACCTGCACATTTGTGTGTGCAACATGGGGCCTCATTCTGCTCCCCTCTACACTTCTAAAGAACAAACTGTGGATGAAATTGTGGGCTGTAAATGCAAACCCCTCCCTCTCCAGGGAAGCATCCTCCTGGACCTAGTGACAGCTGAGAAAATGGCTGTGAGCTGAGGCAAGGAGGAGGAGAGAGACTGATGGGGGAGAGGGGAGTCAACTGTCCAGGTCTGAATTGAAAGACCACATCGAAAAGTCAAACAGAGTCGCTGACAGCTTAACTGAATGCTTGGATTTTTTCATACTGTGGAGCATGCCACAAAGCAGTGTGTTTGACTTCTTTCTGCCCCCCCCCCCCTTTTTTTTTTTAAGAAATGAAACAAAAATCGATTTAATAAACATTTCTCATAGTGTGCACTGTGTGATGAACCGCTGCGGTTTACAACCAGTTAACCTTAACACCAGGATGCTTTGTGAACCAGGCTTCAACAGCATGGGTTATTCCAGCCTCTGTGATGGGGGGGCCTGCAAGCAGGCTGGGGACGCATCCAGAATGGTGCTGAGGGAAGGCAAAAAGGTTGCTTGCTGGCGGCGGTGGCTGCTGCAATTGTTCCTTCCCTTGAGGGAAGGAGGGGCACAGCTGTGGAGGAGTTAATGTGGATTGCAAAAATAGGGTGACTGTGTTGAAAGGGGGCTGTGGTGGCAGTACTGCACACATTCCAGGTCTCCTCAGGTGACCTCAAATGACCCAAAATGCCCCCTGCTGCCAGCCAGTTGGGGGCTGGTCTGATTTTCATGGATGGTTTGGTAATGCCACCATTGCTGCCACCACCCACCCCTCTGAACCACCAGGGGAAAGCCTGGCCGAGAGCCAGAGGGGAGGCCAAGTGCTGTGATCCCACAGCTGCCTGCCTTTCTCTGCCCTTGCTTGGACTTCTTGCTGTGTTTGAAGCAGAAATGTCCCACAGCAGCTGCCAGCCATTGCCCATGGTAGTATGGAGAGGGAGGCAGAGCAATGTCCAGCTGCTGCAAAGAAAAGCAAGCCCTGCTCCCAGCGGCTGTGCATGTGCTGCAAGATCATGCCTATCTGTTGTTCTTTCACTTGTTTACCTGAATGTTAATGGAGTCGGACATAATGACTTCTGGAAAGAAAAAAAAAGTGGTATTTAAAAACAATAAAAAAAACAAAGCAAACCCCTTGTTACTGGATTTTTAATGATGTGTTGTCAGATCTTGTTTCTTTCCATCATGCACAGATTTGTGTCACGTCTTCCAAAGGAACAGGCTTGTCTCGTTCTTGTATTCGTGCAAAATCTAGGCTGCAGGCAGTGCAGTCCTTAGCTGACCCTTCTAGGTGGTTTCCTGTGAATGTGATTCTCTTTGCTTCATACTTTAAAACATTTGGATTGTGGTGCTCTGTTGTTGCTCCAGATGGGGATAAAATTATTCCTGCCTCTGGAGCTAGAATTAAGCTGATATGAGTCACTGTCAGGCTCGGGATGGTGTTCAACAGGGGGAGAAACAATAGAGGAACAGGCAAAGCACAGCGTGTATTTGGCATCCAGGGCGTGTGCTTTGGAACCTCTGCCTGGAAGCATAACTAGGATCTTAAGCTTCCCTGGCTGAATGCAGTCTCCTCTCTTTGCAGTTCAGATCTGAATATTAACAGTGGCATACTCGGAACAGATGAGTTGTACGTGATGCTTGAGCTGAGATGCTGGGAGAGGACTGGGCAAACCATGCCCCTTTAAGAGGCTGTTAAGTGAAGACATGGGTTATTCTTGGAAAACAGCAGTCCTGCTGTGTAGGAGCATGTGAGGCCACATGGATAAACCACTGTGAGGGGAAGGGGTGGGTGGAATGCTTGCAGCCCACTTGTTCTCGTATTGCACCGACAGCACTGGCTGACATTTCCCTTAAATATTCTTCTCCAAAGGTCTGAAAGACTTGGAAACTCACTGGAGACCTTACTGTGGACTTCTGATTCCTAGGAATACCTTTTTTGTTTGTTTGGTTTTGTTTTTGTTTTGTGAAATAAGAATTTTCACCAAAAAAAAATTAAATACCCAAGCGTGAGTTTTTGTAACGAAACTAAGTTGGGATTTTTTTCCAATGGAATTATTTTCCTCCCCACTCCCAAACTGTTTCTTGGAAAAAAACCAACCTCTAGACTGTTTATAATTAGAAGGTTTGGAGGTTATTGTTTGCTTTTGTGAGCTCTCTTTCTTACGCTGCTTCTGTGCTGTTTGTGTTGCAAGTAGCAATGTGCCCGATTGTTTCCTAGGAGGACAACTGTGACCACTATGTATCAACTGGTTATGTGCCTTCCCTAGTAAGAGGCTGCCTATGCTCTAACCAAGATTTGCATTATTCACACAGGAGGGAAAAAAACCAGCCAGCTCTCAGGAAGCACTGATTATGGTGCAGGTTTCTGTAGAGGAAAGCACCACCCCTCTGCCTGCCAGCTCCACTTGCCTGGCTCAGTGATGAAGAATGTGTTCTGACCTGCTGTTTCCCTTGCTGGGCATGGCAGCATGACCCTTCCTGTCAGGGGAGAGGAGGGAGATCCAGCTCCAGGGCAAGCTGCTGACAACAGAGGAGACTGTTCTGAAAAAAAAAAAAAAGGTGTTTTAACAACCTCATTTGCTGTCAGGGCTGAAGCTGTGGCTGCATCAGAGAAGATTCAGGAGGCGAGAGGGGAAATACGGGCCAGTGAAAGAACATCTGCCATCGGTGGGTGCCAGAGCAGACAATGAACTCATTAACTACCTGACCAGGTCATGACTAAAGCCACAGGCTAGAACGACCAAATCCCATCTGTACCGTGCTGTGCAGTTGAACTAGAGGCTGTGTATTGTCTGACTCCCAGTTTCAGCCTGGGATCATCAGATTACCTTGCACTGGGCATAACCAAAGCAGGAGGGCACAGAAGTTCTGTTCTAGTGCAAGCTCTTGAGCCAGCTTCTGGCAGCTTATCTGAAGCACGTGCAGCTTGATGCTTTCGCTTAGGGACTTGGAGCAAACAGAAAACACCTCCCAGTGCTAAGACTGCTGCATAACTGAAACCCATTGCAGATACATTACAGGGTACACAAACTTTGCAGCCAGGTGTACTGGTGTGGACCACGTGGCATTTCTCCCTGAGTTTTGATGACCCATCATAAGTGCCAGTGGTTGCAAGTAACATTTCTAATTAGAGTTTAATCACACCCTTTCTTAAAAAAAAAAAAATGTGTTTCTTGGCCTTGCTTTGCTAGGGCATTCCATCATGTTGGAACACAGCTTTGCTGAGTACCAAAGAGGTGTTGGTGTTAGGCCAGGAGAGATAGCACACCCACAATGGCCTCCCTACGGGCTGTGGGGAAAGATTAACTTGAGCACAAGTGTTAGTGGTGTTAAATGCAAAGCCCTGCGTTGGCTACAAAGTTGTGTTGGTTAAGAAACTCCTACAGATCATGTTCTAACAAGAGGACTAGGGAGTTCTAGGGTTTTGTGGGTTTTGGTTTTTTTGCTTCATGTTAACTTCAAGGCCCTCAGCTGCTTCTAAGCACCTCTTAAGAGCCCTTCACTACTGCTACTAGTATGAGGCATGCTGGGACCAGTGATAGGAAAACTAAAAAAAAAGAAACCAGAATTAGGGAAAGGTTGGGGTTTTTTTTTAGTACAAATATTCTGTAGCTAAATCAAAATGAACAGAGGCCCCCAACTGGTTTTATCTGTTTGTAAAATTTCAATAATTGCAGAGAGTATTAATTTTGCTCTTGACTGACTTCAGTTCCCTCCCACACAGGCAATGTGTCTAGCAGAGAAAGGGTTGTGGGTTCTCCCTGAAGATCCTCTCCAGACCAGCCACAACATTGTTATTGTGAAGAATCAAGTTGATAAAAACCTTTATAGCCTGCCTGCATTAAAACTTGTTCCACAGGAACCAATTTTATGTAGTTACCTTAGTGGCAGAAAGCACCAACATGAACAGCACTGGAATATATCAAGCCTGCTTGCAGGTAAGCTGGAAGCAAATGAAAGCATAAGGGTAAGCAAAGCTTGGTGTAGAAGAGGCAGTGTCAAGCACTCAATCCTGGAAATGCACCCTATGGGGGATTTCAAGGCGATCTGTAGGCTTTCCTTCCTGCAAATGATTTTTCAGCAGAGAAGGATATGGTGGATACTACTGTGCCTTTTGCTTTTTGCCTGCAGGAAAATACTCCTTCCCCTTCCACTTCTCAGGAGTCCCAGCACCAGCTGCATGTGGCAATACCAGATTAACTTCTACAGGCCTTGTGGACATAGGAGATGGTGAAAATTCATATAAGAGCTCTGTCTGGCTTGCAGGACTCGGGCGGCTGCTAGGAATGGCCTGCCACTTTCCCTATAGCTGTGAGGAGAGGAGCCAGCCCTCTGTCCCTGCCAGGCGCCTACCCCAGGCTCCAAGCAAAGAGCCTGCCAGTGAGCAGTGGAAACACTTACCAGATGGGGGCCAAACGACAGATTTATTTGCAAGGAAGGAGCATGAGGTTCCCAGTATCAGGGCTGACATTGGTATGTATCTGCACACACTGCCCCTGCATGCAGAGGGACCCACTGGCTTCCTTCAGACACATAGGGCCATCTCTGAAGGAGCTGGCCCCTCAGAGCCCAAGCACCAGATGCAGCCTGCTCACTTGGATCATGCCCTGTGCTGCAGCTCAGATCCAGCCTCTGCCCCTTGACAAGCCACTTTAGTTCATGTCGGCGAGGCAAAAACGCTTCACCATCTGTTCGTCTTCAGTCTGACTCATTATTTTTATTTCAGCTGTCGCCAAGCAATAGCAAAAATCCCAACACACAAGAATATCCCCTGCTGCAGACTGTCTTGTCCTCAGCCACCAGAGAAAAAGCAGCTCATCCCCACTTCTCCGCAGTGTGTGATAGTAAATTGTCTGCAAAAAGACAGGAAAGAGGGAAAGGGTACAGTCAGCTTCCAAAGGCAACTTTAATCATCAACATACACGGCATCCAGGCAAAAGACAGGAACTTGTAGCCTCTGGAAATAGGTGAATGGGGCTTGTCTCTGAAGGCACCCACATTCACAGGTGATGGAGACAGTGGAGGTGATGTTGCCCAATTCTGCCCCTCTTAGCCCCTAATCTAGCACTGAACCAGGGTTCAAAACAGAAGAGCACCATTGTTTGCACCAGTCTTCAGTGTACCGTTTGACTCCAGCCTCACAAAAACATTGACATGATACTGTTCACATCCTTTTCTTGCCTGCTCAGAGGCTCACTCCTGTGTGTCACTGACATCCCAGACAGTGCTATGCAGCACCAGTAGCTTTCACCCATAGTTTACTCATCTCCCTTTGTCTGTTTACCACCCTCCTCCTATCCATTCCTGCTCACCTACCAGAAGACTTCTGTTTTCCCTTCTTCCTCCCTCTAGCTGGGAGCCCACTTGTATGCTTGTAACCATAGTACCATATGTGTATACATTAAAAAAAATAGGATCACCAAATGGGGAAACACCTCTTGAGCTGTTGCTTTAAAACTAGAGCATGACTCCAGCTAGATGGAAGACATTGTATGCTAACTTCATCACTGATGCCAAATGTATTCCAAACACAGCCCTCATAAATTGCGGTAGTTAGCAACAGTCCAGCAGGCAAAAGTATGTATTTAAAGATTTACAATGCAAGTAAGGTGGCTACAGTTTATATTATGGGTGAGGCACAGTAAGGCCCAGCTTGAAGGGATCCAGTGAAGTCTCCTTGGCCACAGCCCCAGCATTACCTCCAGTACACCCACCAGCAAAGCAATCAGTGCTACAGGGCTGGGATGCCATGAGGGGAAATCAGTGCCGCTAGAATCAAAGCGAGACTACAAGGCCATTTCTTTTGTTGCAGAATGATAGCATAGATGAGCTTTGCTCATGGCCTATAGCAAATCCCTCAGAAAGTAGTGACCTGAAGGTGTGACATTTAGAGGCTCGTGGTCTTTGCAGGAATTAATTTAACCATGAAGCCACAGGGCCAGGCAAGGCAGTTAAGAGAGCAGCAGCCAGGGCATGGGTGCAGATGAGCCCTGAAAGGTACAGTGCCATATCCTGGCACAGCTCGCAGACGTGACAAACCTGGTCTTTTCAACATGTGCTAAACACTGAAGCCACTTGGGAAGTATATTTCCACTGAAAATACAAACTTTTTGTGAAACAAGAAAAAAAAAATCAGTATCAGGCACCATTGGCCAACACCAATAAAAGATTTTCAGACATGATTCCACTTCTTGACACATGCACAAAAAATGTGCCTGCGGGATAGAAAATGGAAACTTTTTGTTGTTAAATGGATGGATTTTATGGTTTTATGCCTCAAGTGACTTAGGGTTTTCTGGTTAGAAAATAAATACATTAAAAAGAAAAAAAAAAACACCAACCCAACAACAAAACCAGACACTTCCTCCTAAGTTATCACTGTGGCCAAACCCTGCTTTTCTGATGAGAAAAATGCTCCGCTTGACATGTTTCTTTCCAGACCGCTCAGGGAGGCGGTGCCGAGCCCGCCCCCGGCCGCCGTGCCTCAGCCACCTCAGCGGCGGACCCAGCACCCCAGGCTCTCCGGGGTGCCCTAGTGAGCCCCAGGCTCGTCCCTGCAGGCGGCAGCGCCAGCACCCCCCTCTCCTCACAGGCTGCAAAATGGCGGCCGGTGCGGTACGCCCTGGGAGCTGTACTCCGCCACCACGGCGGCAGAGAGGAGCGCTCGGCCCCGTTTTCGGGATGTTCTCCCCGAGCTCGGCTCTCAAAATGTCTCCCGCTGCGGTAGAGCCGACAGACTACCGCTCCCAGGACGCAAAGGAGAGAGGCGGTGCGGGTAGGAGGTAGCGGCTGCTGCCTCCCGTCTCCCGCCCCTTCCGCGCCGCTTTGCACGCTGCGAGTTGTAGTCTCGTCGCCGCGCACCTCTGCCCCATGGACGCCTGTAGGTACTCGGTGTCCCAGCATGCCCGCTGCCGTGGGCGGGGTGCGGGGAGCGGCGGGAAAGGCGGGCGGGCGCTGCGAGGAGGCTTGGGGCCGCGTTGTGTGCGGGTATGGGGCGGTTTTGCGCTGGTTGTCGGTGTGTGCGCGCGGGTGGCGGTGGGCTGGCGGGTCCTTGCTGGGCGCTGAGCGTGAACGCGGGGCTCCGGGCGCCGCGGTGTCCTGAGGAGAAAGGTGTGGGGGCTAGAGGAGGGTGTCAGCCCTGGCGTACAGGGAGGTGTGTGTGTGTGTGTGTATTCGTGCGTGTTCGTATCCCACAGGACCCCGGCCTGGGGGTTGGAGCCGGGCTGTGGGCTGCACCCGTGGCGCTGGGCCAGGTCCCGGGCTCTGTCGTTTTCCCTTGCCTGCTGGAGGTGTGAGCCAGGGCCTGGGACTGCTGCCTCCTTTCCCGTTGTGGCGGCCTGTGCCACGGCCGTCCCGAAGGCCGCGCTGTTGATGCGGGCAGACTCGTGGCCGTGGCTTGGAGTGACAAGGGACTCTTTTCCTCACAGATTGCACAAAGACACACAGAGACTGAGTAAGACCAGGATGGAAGAGTTTGGTGGGGACCTTCTCATCCAGAGAGATGCTGTCCTGCCTGAGTTATGCTGTAATTACTTCACCATAACAAACCTGTGAGTCTGCCTGGTGCGCTGTAAGAGCCAGTACGTTTCGCTACTAACACTTTTAAGGCTCAAATGTCTCCTTAGGAGCAGCTTTGTTGTTTCTGAGCAACTGCCATCAGACAAGAGATACCATGAGCCTGTGATGAACACTTCTGTTGCCATCTGTAATAGCTGTTTTAGCCAATTTTGTGCTTCGACGTCTCTTGCGTACTAATCATTACTTTTCATGTGTTACAAAACTAAACAAAGGAACTAATCAGATTGTTAGATCCTGTTTAGGGATTACACTGAAGGCAGGGTTTTCCAAAGCAGTCACCAGATCCCTTGTGTCATGGAACACAGCATTTGGTCTGTTGAATTCTTCAGAAGTTTCTCTACTTTTAATGCCTCATGAAGACCAGACCCTAACTGTTAATGCAACCTTTCTTTGAAAACAACTCTGTGGTAGCCACGGTGTTAGTACTTAAAAGTACTTAATACATGTGAAGCATCACTGTTATTTATATATTCTCTTAACTGCATTTAACACTGTACATTTTGTAGTGGTTTACTGCACGTGCAAATTACAATTTTTAGTTTTTAAAACCTCTCTTCTGCAGAGTAAGGTTGGCAGTGTGAATGTGGAGGTTGAGTAAATGTGGTGCTGCCTTATTAGGCTGCTTGTTATTTTGCCAAAAATCCAGGAATATCTACAGATTCTTATACCAGCATGAGTTTGTGTCAGATTTAGAACTGAGTTCTGCAGCTTTTGATGACTCAGGGGGAAGGAATTATTTTTAAAACTCCTTTTAAAACTACATTTCCAGTATCTTGATGGAAATGTTTGTTTTCTAGGGTGGAAGTGCTGAGATCTTTGGTGGCTTTAACTGACCCTCAGGAGGGGAAGCTGACTCAGTCTCAAGAGAAAGTGAGTGACTAACAGACTTTCCATGTCTGTTTACTGCATCGTTTCAGAAGAACCTATAATTAGGTAGTTGAGCGTATTCTAATAATATAGTAGGTCTGTTTCTGTAACTCACATTTTTGTGAGTTGAGCTGAAGTGTATGTTTGCCAACACTGATTGCCTGGCCAGTGGTAGTGCGATTGTCAACGCCTCTGTTCTGCAAGGTTCCCTTCAAGCAGGTGGCAGAATGAATCAGGTATTCCAACCACTACTTGAGTCAGGCTTTAAATCACACTGTATTTTTGCTGACTGAAGGGACAGCTTTTGCAAACCTTTGGTTGCACCTTCCCCTCGTTTCCATGGCCAAGCGTGGCATGTGTGATTATTCTTAATCTAGTGGGATTGGTTTTTGGAGCTGGCTCATTTTCTGATTCCAGGGATCTCATAATGACATGAGAGTTTAGACCTAAGGAAGGAGTGGAGCTTGTACTTTATATCACTTTAAAGCAACCTTGAAACTTTAGCCCTGGTATATTGTGGCTTCTATGCCACTGACCTTGACAACTGATAGTGTCCTTTATAACAGGCAGAATGTGATGATTCCTGGAACAGGAGATGCAGTGGCTTATGCAATAAATGATCATAATGGCCAAAAAATGTGAGAGATTGGATGTGTTATGTGGATTTATACAGTATGATTAAAGCAGGGTATAATTTGGAGAGGTCATTCCTGCCTCTTGGAAGATATGTAAGACAGTTATGGGTATTCGGATTTGCTCATCTTTATGCTCATCTTCTAGTAATTGGACCTGCTGTAACCTTTAATGAAATTTGGTGTGCAGCGCTATTTTTAATTACTTCCAAGTTCTTGTATTGAGTATTGTGTAACTCTTAATGTGCATTCATTCCTTAAATAATGTTTTTATTTGAAGGAAATTGCTTAGGAGTCCCTGAAGCACAGCTACCTGTTATATTGCAGCAGTAATTGTTTTGCACAGCACAAGTTGATAGTCTCATACTTGGTTCTCATTTCACAGTTGAATTCTTACGCTCCTTTGTATTCTAGGCAGTAAACTCGCTGGTCGTTTTGAAACCCATATTTGCAGCTGTTCCCGGGCCTACGTCAAAGACTTCAGTGGAGTAGCAGCTTGAAGATGGGAGATCAGGATGCAGGTGAACCCTTCCTGGGGATAGTGGCTGGCGGGGCCAAAGACCACGACGGAACTGTACCCTCAGACACAGTGTCGCTCAGCGATTCTGATTCTGATGATTTGGGGTTAGCAGATGAAGCAGAAGTCGATACAATATCTCCTGAGGAGCCGTCTGTAGATGATGGGGATTACAGATCAGCGGAGACCCCTGACTCTTCAAACAGCAGTCACAGATCTCCTGTCCAGCCATTCCATCTGAGGGGCATGAGTTCTACGTTCTCCCTCCGTAGCCAGAGCATTTTTGATTGCCTGGAGGAGGCAGCCAAGTTGTCTGTGCCCTCAATGCCTGAAGATAATGTTGTCGATGGGAGGTTTAAACGTCCACTGCCTCCAACCACTGTTGCAGGTAGTGTGGTTCTAGAGAGCCTGGAAAAGCAAGCCAAAGCAGTGCAGGCTCCCAAAACCTCTTCTGCAGTGCCTGACTATGTGGCACACCCAGAGCGCTGGACCAAATACAGCCTTGATGGAGTTTCAGAGTCTAGTGACCAGACTAACAGGACAGTGGCCATGGAATTTCTAGAGGGTCTGAAGAAAAGAGGGAAGGAACAAAGCTCAGCTACCCAAGATAGCTACACCCCATACTTCAACCAGGACCCTTCCAGCTGTGGAGCTGGGAGGATTGTCTTCTCCAAACCAGCAAAAAGGGGTGCAGATGGACTGGAAAAGAAAACAGCAGCAGGGGAGGATGATAAGAAACATGTGAAAATGGATCTGAAAGGAAAATCTCTTAGGAAGACTGATGATTTGAGGGAGGAAGATAAGGTAGAGCTGGGACACCTAGATAGTGGAAGTGGTAAGGCAACAGAGGAGGAGGAGTGCATGATGGCAGGGGACCTGAATGCAGAAGGTAATCTTAGTGCAAAGTTTAGTGGTGTAGGTGAAGAGCCGGTGGTGGGAACAGTTGGATTCCACTGCAGTAAGAAAAAGAATAGGAAAAATTTCCGACCTAAAGCAGACGATGAAGGGGAGGAGGAAGAGTCCTGAAGAATGGAGCTCACTGGAAACATCCAAGGACTTGTATTGTCTTCGGATATGTTCGATATTTTTTTCTCTTGACTTTTCTTTTTCTGGTATGGAAACCACATGATAGCTTTTTGTCCAACGGTTTGCATTATGGCCACCAAGAACATTTTACACTGTTAGAAATTAAGCTCCCTAAACCAAACACTTCAGACTTCATGTTCATGAGAAGTCTATGGGCGCAGGATAGTTGTAGGAAAGAACAAGGTGTGCTTTGTTTGCTTGAGCAGCTCCCTGGGGCTTTTGCTGGAGCTGAAGTAGCCAAAGAAAGATGTGTTAGCTGAAAGGCTTCCTACTAATGCCCACATTCAGAGTGGTTCCCAAATCCTGGAGCAGTGATGACAAGTTCGTGTTGTAGAGATTTTTAAACAATGAAAATAAAAACCTAGTCTTCTCCTGGATGTGCTTTATTGTGGCCCTGTCCCAGGAAGGGAGCACCTTTAAAACCTTTTAACCTTTGTTTCTGTTGTTTGTTTTCCTCCCCCTTCAATACATCCTTCTCTCATTGCCATTGAGAGTGAAAGCACAGCAGCACCCAATCATAAGTTTGGAGGGACTGGTGGGAACTGGAAAAAACAGTATTTTTGAGGGTTTAATGTTTATCTTATTTAGTGTTAAGTGATAAAGATTAAAAAACCCACAGTGTTTCCTTTGGAGAAGTACAACTGGATACATCCTGCTGAAGACAGGATCAGGATGGCTTCAGCGAAGTCTCCCTGTGTTGAGTGTAGGTCAAAATTTGCAGTAGCTTCAGTTGTGAACTTGGGCAGCAGCATTTCCCCTTGATGATGATCATGATATGATGTGATGATTCTTAGCCTGCATGTTTGTATGTCCTTTGTAGATGGCACTGCTTCCACACTGATAATGTGTGTTGATTTGGTGGGAATGAGGTATTTATACAGAACCGAATACTTTTTTGTTCTTTGGGATTCAGTAGATTTTCAGTGGTAACTGGATTTCATCATCTCTTTGAGCCATGCTGATTAACACAGCTATAGGAGTTTTAACAAATACTCAGTTTATTTGATTTGAGAATTCTCTTGAAAATCTTCTAGAATGCTGCCGTAGTGTAACATCTTGGAACTTCTCCCTCAAGTCTTAGTTTAGATTCCAAAATTGACATTTTTAATATTTTCAATCATTTGACAATATATAGTGAATCACCTCATAGGATGAGTCACCTTATACAATGAGTCACATTGTAATGAATGTCAAATATAGTCTTTTTTCACACAGAATGTTAATAAATTTTATAAATAAGGTCAAAAGATTAAACTCCCTGAAAGGTTATATGATTTGAAACTCAAATTAGTTCAGGTCAGTTTGGACTGACGTTTTTTTTGCCCGTATTCTGAATTAACCAAACCCAAAGCTGTGTAGTGAAAGAGTACTTCTTTAGAATTTGTGATCTCTTTGTTAAACTGTGCTTGCTTAAACTCTGAAGGATCTTTGAAGAAGTTACTTCTTCTGGGGGGGGGGGGATGTCAGCATCTTCGCAATAATTGACTGGTAGGCCCAAGTGATCTGTGTCTTTATGCTTGAACAGATATATCATTTGCCAGCACAAACAGAAAACAGTGCAAAATAAGTAATGGTGTTCCATCTTTTGAAATTTGCCTTTTAATTTTAAAAGCAGAATGTATTTTCGCAAGAGTATACAGTTTGATGCATGTTAATTAATGGATCATTGCTAAATACATGAGTTGTTACAGTGCATGGGTGTGGTACATAGCAGCAATTCCAAAAGGATAGATTTTGGTTTCAAGTGGATTATTAATGTGGCTGATCACAATTAAAATAGTAGCTGTTTCAGAATGGAAGCTGCTGCCAAGAGCAGGGTGTGTTGGTTGCAAGATAGGTGTTATTTCCTAACAAAAAATGTAGGTCAGTACAGATTTACTGGGTTTATGACTAATGCTTGCCTGGAGTGAAGAACAGGTAGGACAATACCAAGATTTTGTCACTGTTAATGGGATCACTGAGGTCTGGGGCACAGCTGAATAAACCAGACAAATGCCTGTTTTATGAAGACATCATAACAAGATTGTTATCTATTAATAAAGGACTCATGCTGGAAAGGTATTTTTATCAGATCTGAGATCTTTCCCTGCCTCTGGTAATAGAGAAAGCTTTTGCACAAGCTACATTCATGTTGCGTAGAAGCTGTGTTACTTGCACGATGAAATGAAGTTCAGTTGAAGCTTAATCAGTGTAACAAAAACCACAACCCAATGCTTCCCACTTCTGATGTTGTTGGTATTATTCCAAAGAAATTTCCCTTTAAAGGACAGTAATTACATTAATTTTATTGCTGTATCTTTTAATACAAAATTCTATTAAAGCCAGCTATCTTCTTTATGTTAAAGCTGTACATTCCAGTTTGAGTAATGAAAAAAATGACGCAGCCCAAATTCCTAGTCTGTAGGAAAATTCTTGCTACATGTTGCTGCTTTAAAGTCTAAAAGTCTTTTTTTTTTTTTTATACCCTGATCTTTGAGAGAGAAAAGTAAAGTGAAATCAGAAAATGGCTTAGCTGCAGATGCAGTGTTCCATGTGATGTAACACATAAAGGGAAAGTCCTTTAGCAGCATCAAGCTGACAGCAGCTAGGATCTGGCATTGGAACAGAACAGCAAGCAGCAGAGGCTGGGGTCAGCCTGCGGGAGGGTCACCTGCTTTGCATTTAGGAAATGACTGCAAGCCAAGGCACGCTTGAGGACTGATGAGATTCCAGTTTCTGGAAATGAGGCAGGAGCCCTCAATAAGGAATACCAGCAAAGGAGTATCTCGCAGAAGCCAGCATGGGAAGAGAAGGCGGTGAGTACAATCGTTCAAGGGTTGTAAGAACTCCAGGAGCTGTACGAATTATAATGGTTCAATGTCCCAGGCCCTTTCCTGTGGAAACTATTACTTGATTTCCTTTCTAAGCAACTCAAATACAAGCTTGCTTTCTTGGCCAAGGAAGTGGCTTGGTTTTTAGTGTGCAAATGATCACCCTTCCAAAGGGAGGTTTCCTTGAACAGAGAAATGTGGAAATGAGCAATGATGACGATGGATTGAGGGTGGGGTGTTTGGAGAACAGAAGGTTGATCATATTTAGAAAATAAGATGGAAGAGTCATGCTGGAGGCGAAAGTTTTTTGTATGATCTGTGGAGTGGAGTTTTGGACTGAGCAATATAGAAGCAGGAGGGAAGAAAGCTCAAGAAACTGAAGGAGGAAGACCAAGAAACCGTCAGACAGTGAATTGCTGTAAAGGCTTTGAAAGCCGAGCCTTAGGCTTTCATGAGATTAGGATTTTTCTGCTAAACACAGTAGGACAAAAGTCTTAATCTGAAGAGATGAGAATAAAATCTAATTATCAATGTATGTGATGTCAGCCTCAGACTGATCCGCACACTCTTCTCTTTCACTTCTTTCTGGCAAATGCACTTCTGTGTCAGCAGTCATCACACCTAGCGGGATTGTAAAAGTCATATGCTTGTTTAAAAGCCTTAAGAGGCACATAGTAGTAACAGCTTACAAATCTTCAAAATGTTGAAGATAATACACAATAAAAAGATCCTGTAGGTTCTGTTACTTTGCACTTGCTCAGTAAATGATAAACATAGGTTTCTTCTTTATTTTTCAGCTATTGAAGTTTCTCGTATTTATGTAGTTATGGTATTAGCATGTCTGCGGAACATGCTGTAGGATGTTTTTTCTTACTGGAATATTGATAGTGAAGCAATTTACACATGTGTTTTATAAGCTTCTAAGAAAAGTCAAGTTTGAGGTTTAGTTTTGAGTCTGACCTGAGGTCTTGTCATGTCACAACAGTTTCCAGCTACTTCTTTTTCTCATGTAGTATATACATGTTTAGTTTATGGTTTGTGGAGGGCTTTTTGTATAATAGTAAGAAGTAAATACTGAAATAGATCATTAAGAAAAATATCCAAAGTCTTTATTGTGTTGGTTATCCTGTGGTGCTGAGAAAGTCTGTCTCTAGTATTTTCAATTCCAAACAGTGGAGCCCTGGGTCACAGGGTAAGATTCTTTACTGACAGGAACTGTTGCAGCTCTGAAGGCAAATGAACTGTATTAATTACCACAAAGTAGGTGGTTTCCTTGATTTTAGCAATTATCATTATCCATATATTAAAAGTTTTGGTAATACTTCAGACTATTTTATTAGCTCAAGAAAGACCAAGACAATCAGAAATCGTGGCAAACACATACTTATTAACATGCTTTAAAGTTGGGTAAGATCATTCTAACTCTAAGCTCTTGGCCAAAAGCTTTTTAATATGTTTTGCAAAAGGATTTTTTTTTTCATTCTGAATTATCAATATTCTGTTCCTTGTTAGGTCTGTTAGGTCTGTTATCAACAAAAACAGATGAAGCAGAGCTGGGAAACAGCCTAACCTTTTGTATATGTTTACCATAATTGCCTTAAGCAAGTCTCAGCTGCTTCCTCAGTTCAGAAAGGCTTTAAAACCATCTTTAGTTCCCGACTAGGTTTAGTCTAACTTTCATTTACATAGGAATTTTGAAAACCTTTGTCATATGTTACTTCAAAGTTCTCAGTCTGTACAGAGGCCTTTTCAGTGGTCATTAGCTTCTCCTTAATTGTTTTCAATACTTACATGTATAGTTTGGAACTGGTTGGTTGCACAAGAGGTTGCTTTTGGTTAAAGCCTCTACCATTGATGAGATCACAGCTGTACAGTGGCAAATCTACAAAATAGGTAGTGGTTTCTACATTAGCTCATTTTTGTAATACTTTATCCTTAAATTTGTAAGAATGATAATCCAGGCAGCACATTGAACCAGCATCAGAAAGACCACATTATATGTACATATTTAAGGAATAGTTGAACTGTCCTGAAGGAAGATTTGTATTAAATACATTCCCTTTTTTGTGAGTATATTGTATTATCTTGCGCTGGCACAAGCTTATTAAAGCATTTTTGCGTTCCTGTTGGACCAGTATTTCATGTCAGCATTGTTCATTGAATAGCAGGCTTTTTTTCAGAGAACCATAAAATGGATAAAAAAGGGCAAGGAAGCAGCGATGGGAGTATTAAGATAAGGTACTTTCAGCGAGGCCATAGTTACACTGTAGAGTTGTAGGGATAAAGAAAACAATAACAGTTGTGCTAGTTAGCACATGGTAATGGTGTTTAAAAAAAATGTTTGTTTATATTTCAAAGGTTTGTCATCAAAGTTTCCTTCTATTGTTTGTGCTTCACATTTGTATCTTAGACACTTTCCTTTAAGATGCTGATATCTACAAAAATTAGAAAAACTGATGTCCAGTCTAGGTCAGGTCATGAATATGTGTATTTTTCAAGCTGACAGCTTTAAAGACAGAAAAGGTTGTGAGAAGGAGGAGAGTGGAGGGGGGAAGGTTGGAGCGTTTCATTCCAGAAGCATCCTTAACAAAGGAAATAAACTCTTCTGTAAGCTAGACAAGAGCAAGAAACACCCCTTTTGCCTTTCCACCAGAGGTTGGAAATGTTTGTATACAGAGAGAAAACTATAAGATAAGTGAAACCATAATACAGATCCATTTCTCCTTCAGAGGTTGGAAATGTTTGTATACAGAGAGAAAACTATAAGATAAGTGAAACCATAATATAGATCCATTTCTCCTTCCTATTTTTCCAAAATAGGGTTTGCCAAACGACTGTTAAATGAGAAACATGGTGTGAAATCCTAAAGCTAATATAAATACCTGTAAAACTGTTGCTTACCTGGGCTTCCATAGCTTTAAACCGCTTTTCTTGTTCTTTCAATCCGCTAAAACATTTAGACAAATTATCCACTCTGTGGAAACAAAGCAGACATGCTGAGCAAAATGGAAAGGCCTCAGAAGAAATCCTAAAACGCAAAACTCATGTGACTTACTAGAGCCATGGCCCCTTGCTGGACTGTGAGAGAACTTCTGTATTGTGCCTCCAGATCATTATACTGTCCACATGCTTTCTGCATACTTCACCTCTCCCATCAGTTCCTTATTCTTAGCAGCTGATAATCTATAGGGCCCTCCAATCCCTCTCTGCTTTGTCCTAACAGCTATTTCAAAGCTTCCTTCTAACAGGTTATGTTCTGCTCAGGTATGTGTGAAAAATCTGCTGCTGGATGGGTCTAATGCATTTTGGGATGAGTTCATTGCAAAGTCCAAAGAATCACTTTCAAGAGAGTTTCATAAGATCTCAGACAGGCATTGCTGCCACCTAAGAGCAAAGATAAAAAGTCACAGGTTTAGCAGTGTTCATCTGAACCTTTTTCAGTCTCTTTCTGGCTCTGAAATACTGTGAAGCCAGACTCATTCTTTTCCCCTCCAAGCAGTAGGTTAATCTAGAATGTACCATCTATAAAGTGTTCTAGTTTTACAGCTAGAAAGAATATAACTGTCCCCTTTGGAAGCAACTACACACATGTTTATTACTTGACCTCAACAACTGAGCCCTTCTTCCCAGGGTTTGTCAGTGATCTACTTATGAGAATAAAGTTTAAACCAACAAAATATTTCTAAATTATGAAGATGTAGGAGTCTGTGTAGATTAAATGGGGAAGAGTATTTTCACAGAATGTACTCAAATACATTGTTCCGGTTGCTAGCTATTCAATGAGTGAAACAGACGGGATTTGTTTTGAAAGACAGCATGGAAAGAAAACAGGCAGCATAAGAACATTTTTATGGAACTTTCTTATGAATTGTGTCTGTATTTGAAGTCAGTTTTACTGTCGGAGGAAAAGGCTGAAACAGGTATTAAAAGGTGCTTTAAATAAATGATTTTCAGTATTGCCTTAGATGTTTCTGTTTTCCCTGCAGGTAACTATTTAGTGTCTAACTTAAAGGAGTAAGCCTCTGAATAATAATTTAGGAATTTTCTTTAGAATACAAAGCCAATTTAAGTGATATTCGTAGTGGGGAGATATTTAGGAGAAGTATTTAAATGGAGACTCAATTAAATACAATTTTAAAGCCAATATAATTAATTTCTTGTGGAAAACTGAAGTCTCATGCCATAAAGCTGTAAACAGCTGTTCTTCTGCATCTGTGGGCTGGGAGATAATTCAAGATATCTCAAATTTCCATTCAAAAGTCTAATTCAAAAATCTATGTTGTATTCCTACAGGGGATGGAAATATATGCACTACAGTATAGCAAAGGAAGTATTTTTCCCCCATTTCTTCATGAATATGATGTTCATTGAGCTTGACTGCAGATTTGGCTGGAGCTTACAGGTGTGTAATTGTACATACTTCAGGAGTGCCAAAATTCTTCTGATTCTGTAGTGATGCTTGCTTCTCACATTTTTTCATGGACTGCGTATTTCCTAACTACATTTTAGTACAAGCACCTGAATGCATATCTCATTCAAAGCTGAAGACTTGCAATGTACATTTATTGTGGGTCAGAATAACATACTTCTTAAATGTGGCCTTCAGCCTTTCTTCATTGCTTTCTTTCCTTTCTTGTTCAAGGTTTGCAAGATAATTTTCTTTTTGCACCAGCTCCCATGTTACGATTTTTTGATCTAGGCCAACTGGAAGATCCCTTTCTGTAGGAAGAAAAAAACCCCAAAATATTGTACTCTCTTTCACTGGTGATGGAAGGCTTCTATGCTAAAGAAAAAGGCCCTTTGCCATTGCAGGAGTGTCATGTTATGAAAATACAGTGTAAAATAAGTATTTTCTACACTTTTTTTCTCTGGTGATGGAAGGCAATAGACTTTTTTGCAGTTGGATGTGCCTCCTGAGTTTTCTAAAGAAAAGCATGGACCAATTTCTGTGGTTACATTTAAACTCATTTACAACCTTATTGGACTTTTGACATATTTTATCCTCTAAGTATTTAATGAGAAAAGCTTTATGTTCAGATGCACTTCATCATGTAAATATCTTTATTAGAACACTTATAAATAGGAAGGATGAACTGAATAAATCCCTCCTCTTTGAAGTATAAAGACTGTTGTTGTTGACACATAAAGACTGGTGTTGTTGTCAAGTGTCCAAGCAAACAATAGACCTCAATTTCACAGGCATATTTTGTATGTAACATCCTAGTTTTGTATCTTCCTAAAGATTGGTAAAAGAGTATACTTGCTGCGTGCTCCAAACACTAGTGAATCTGAGCAGTCAGATACTTGCTTTCTTAGGGGGAAAAACAATCAATATTTTTAATTAAGAGTCTTCAGCAGTATGCTTTGATAGCTAGAAGGAGTGTGTCTGAAAGGGAGCTTAGTCAAAGGGCTCTGAATTGGTCCAGTCTGACTTACAGCTGGGCTACAGAGCCCATTAATCAGCCTGTGCATGAGGAGTAAATCGGTTTGTTATCAGATGTTATTAAACTAGCTAGGACAAGTTTGCCACCACTATAGAAAGCCACCAAATACCTTCTGTAATTAGGTGAACTTCATGTGCCTTTTGAATTATAGCTTTTAAGGAACCATGATTTCTCTAAGCATGTTCTGTCTCCCAGTTTGTGTCTCTGTATTGGGAAATTCCACTAATCCTAGTAGATTTTTAGACTTGATATTTAGGTTGTTTTTTTTTGTTTTGGTCATCCTTAATAATTACCAAAACTCAGGAGCAAGTGAAATAACTATTCATTAAACCTATCCATCATTATATCTTCAGAAATCAAATAATATAATCATTTAGGCTGGAAAAGACCCTTAAGATCATTGACTCCAACCATAAACCCAACACTGCCAAGTCTACAACTAAGTCATGTCCCTGAGTACCACACTTACATGTATTTTAAATATGTCTATGGGTGGTGACTCGACCACTTCCTTGCACTGTCTGTTTCAGTGTTTGATAGCCCTTTTGATGAAGAAATGTTTCCTAATATCCACTCTAAACCACCCCTGGTGCAACTTAAGGCCATTTCTTATTATTCTATCACTTGTTACCTGGGAAAAGAGACTGACCCACTTTAATACTCTCTACAACCTCCTTTGAGCTAGTTGTAGAGAGTGACAATGCATCCCCTCAGCCTCCTTTATATCCAGACTAAACAACCCAGTTCTCTCAGCCACTCCTCATAGGACTTGTGCTCTACACCCTTCACCAGCTTTGTTGCTCTTCTTTGGACATGCTCCAGCTCTTTAACTGTTGTATATCAACACTTTTGCTGTAATAACTATGGTGCATAGAGAAGTGCATTGTGGGAAACTTTATAATATACAATATAAGCCTTTTTTTTTCATTTGTAGGCTTGTGGCATTCTCTGTTAAAAATAAATTATGAGTTTTGGCTTATGAAATCTTAATTGGTCTTCTGTTTTGTCTACGCAGTATGTCCTAGAAGAGTGTCAGGGTCTCCAGTTGCTACATGGTTTTTATCAACTTACCCAGATGTTCCTTTTTATGTTCCATTTTGTTGAAGATTCTTCTGAGAACCAGAGTTATGTGGTTAATAATGATAAATGGTGGTGCTAAGGCAGGCCGGCCGTGATACTCAACAATCAGGTTGTAGCGCTGAATTTTCCAGAAGGTGTCTGTATTGCCCTGAACAACTTGAAAAGTGTAACTGTAATTT
>JANRGW010041811.1:24764-40680 GCA_024733675.1 Psilopsiagon aymara | reverse complement strand
CACAGGGGCTTGGAGCAACTGCTCTATGGAAGGTGTCCCTGCCCGTGGCAGGGGTTGGAGCTGGAGGAGCGTTCAGGTCCCCTCCAGCCCAAACCAGGCTGGGTCTCTATGCGCGCATGGTCCCTCCATCGCTCCCCAGCAGGCGCTTGGCTACTGGGGCAGCTCTGAGCCAGTGAGCCCCACGCTGTGTGCATCAGCATCCTGCCCCTTCTCACAGCTCATTAATCTCCGATCGATCTATAAATAAGCCTTTTAAAGCTTACGTCAGCACTCAGGAATTATTTATGCTGAACTTTGGAATGATTTCTCTTTAATCAGCTCTTCAGCTTTGATTACAGGTCTGAACCAAGGGAACTGTCTAGACTGGAGTTAGTTTCTAGGGAGAAAAAGTGGAGGTAGGGGAGGGAAGTGGTTGGGGGAGAAAGTGTGTGTTTCTAATGAACACGAGACAGGGGGGCTGGGGGGAGCGAAGCAGCAGGGTGTTAAGATCTCCAGTAGTCAAAGGAAGGGATTGCTTTAGGCAAACTCTTTCCCACATGGAATATATAATGTCTAGACAATCAGTCTGGGTTTGCTTTGTAATTCTCTTAGGAAACCGTGACATGGAATTTATTTGCTTCTGTCACAGAAAAGCAGGTATTTGTTTCACTTACTGGCTCTTAATTACCCTGAAGAATTCCCTCTTAAGCCCCAGGCATTTCCAGTGTTTGTTAACAGTGTTAAAATGATGACAAACATCTGAAGCTTGAGGATTTTCCTTTCTCTGTCAGTGAGTGTGCCGAGGCTCGGCGATACAGCATCCTACTTGTCTCGAATCCAACCGGGAGTGCAGAGGAAACACTTGTCTTTGGGAGGAGCACCTATTCCCTCGCAGGCTTAGCCCATCAATCAGATGGCCTTGCTCCTTTCACAGCAAGCGTAAGAGCAATAGGAGAAAGAATCCCCTGTGGAAAATAAATGGACAACTTCTGGATTTATTTCTTTCCTTGCTGTTTTTTAACCCCTGTTAATATCATAGAATCACAGAAAGGTTTGGGTTGGAAGGGACCTTAAAGACCATCCAGTTCTAACCAACCTGGTCTTGAGCACTGCAGGGATGGGGCAGCCACAGCTTCTCTGGGCACCCTGTGCCAGCGCTCAGCACCCTCACAGGGAAGAGCTTCTGCCCAAGAGCTCATCTCAGTCTCCTGTCTGGCAGTTAAAGCCATTCCCCCTGTCCTTCCCTACAGGCCCTGGCCCAAAGTCCCTCTCCAGGTTTCCTGCAGCCCCTTTGGGCACTGGAGCTGCTCTAAGGTCCCTGTTTATGGAGCCTTCTTTTCTCCAGGCTGAACCAGCCCAGCTCTCAGCCCAGATCCAGAGCAGAGCTGCTCCAGCCCTTGGAGCATCTTCCTGGCCCTTTTCTGGATTTGTCAGCCCGGGAGTTCCCCAAATCCCATGGGAAATGTGCCCAAATGAACCAGCACTTGCAGTGCCTTGCATAGGTTATCTGTTGGAACCATGGCATCAGTTTCAATCCCCTGTTTGTATGAATTCTCCTGGAAAGTGTGGTATTGAAAAGAAATTGTGTCTGCTTTTTTCTGCGATGAAACTGGCAACAGGCAGCCCTGAAGGAGATAAAAATCATGGGTTGCTGTTATTCCAAGTCTGTATTTCTAATGAAGAGTTTGCTTAGAAACATCACCAAATATGGATGGACGCAGAACTATAGCAAATAGAGAAACAGCAGTGAGACGCCATCCATTAATCTGCTGTATCCATCTCTTATTCCAGAGTAATCAGTTACGAGTGCTGTCCTGGATATGAAAAAGTTCCTGGAGAAAAAGGCTGCCCTGCTGGTAAAAATATGTTTGACGTTTTTTAGACTCCTTAAGCTGATACAGCTGCCTGGTGAGGGGAAATGTTAGGAAATTGCTCAAAGTGGATTTGATCTTTGCAATTTGTGCACAATATTGCCATGAACAAGTCAGGAATGGACTCGGCAGAGCAGCAGCTCAGGGCCAGATCAGCTCCGTAGCATGCAAAATGTTCCAGACAACTTCAAACCTTGGATATAATTAAGCTCGATCAAGCATGGGAGGGCCGTAGGGAACTGCTTATTCCAAGAAGTTATATAGCTGTATTGGAACTGCAGTCCGAAGGAATGAGCGAGTAGCCGGCAGCTCTGCCAATCTCTGCTCATTGTTATTTTGGCAAGCATGAGGTTAGCAAAATTGCCTTCAGGAGGAAATACAGTTCAACCAGTGGTGAATTCACTGGGTTTATTGAAGAAAGACATATTCTGCCTCTGCTTTCCGAACACTTCCTTGATGCTGCCCATTTAACCACATGGGCTGGTGTGAATGGGCCAGGGGAGACCGAGACCAAAAAAGCCGGTGTACAAACAAGGATTAGGTGAAAGCAATGAATGTCATTGCTTGCCTCAGTTCACATTCATATAAATCCAGAGTAACTCCATTTAAACCTGCAGAGATGCAGGAGATCCTGGGTTACTCTGCTGTAATTGAGGCTGGGAGCTGTCAGGCTATGATTATTTATTATCTAATTAATGAAGAGATACAAGTTCCCTGACGTGCTTCATTTCCCCAGATGTTCTCACCAGCAGCTCTCCTTTAATTCAGCACAGAGCAGGAGGGATAAATGATGTGTTGGGAATATAATCCTCTCTTCTTTCAGCGCTGCCGCTTTCCAACATCTATGAAACCCTGGGAGTTGTTGGATCTGCCACCACGCAGCTCTACTCCGACCGCTCCAACCTGAGGCCAGAAATCGAAGGACCCGGAAGCTTTACGATTTTTGCCCCAAGTAATGAGGCCTGGGCATCCTTGCCTGCTGTAAGATACAATTCCTCTTCTTCCTCCTCTCCCTCTGGCTTTCTCTAGTGGAGATCCAGCTCTGCAGGGGCCTGCATCCAGCCCCATCTGGCAGAATAGACACAGTCCTGGTATAGGAAGGACTATGATTTTCCAAGATGGGTTCATCAGCTCCAGAGCTTTGTTCCTGAAAGAGCCCAGCACTAGAGAGATGTGGACGCTTTCCAGCAGGTGGATGTAGAAATCACCTCTTTTAGTTTTCCCTGCCTTTTACCATTACAGATTGTGTTAAGAGACTTTCCATCCCTTTTATGTTTTTCTTGTTGACCCTTTACCCTTCTGGTTGTTCTTAATAATTTATACAAGATATGTAAGAACAGCTGGGGGCATCTTTTTGGCTACCCACTCCAACAAGCCTCTACCCAAGCTTGCACCAGTGGAGCCCCTTGTAGGGATGCTGCTGCTGGGAACGTCTTCTGGTGTATCTGTCCCTGGCCCTGAGCAATGCCTTTTGTTGCCTCACTGCTCATTTCAATGCAATAATCCCGCATTGGAGCTTGCTGCCAGCATCCCTTTTACTGCCAAAGAGGAGGATGCCAGAGCTGCTGTTGTAAGGCGAGAGGTCTACAAAAGTTAGACTTCTTAATGTGCACAGACGGTGAACACATCACTCAAGTATACACACACATACACACCTTGGAAGCACCCTGGATGCAGCCAGGCTTCTGGCTCTCTCTAACAACCGCCTTAGTGCCACTCAGCACTAAAACCTGAATTCTTCTGATACTCAGGAAACTCTGGATTCCTTAGTGAGTAACGTTAACATTGAGCTGCTCAACGCCCTCCGCTACCACATGGTGAACAAACGAGTCCTCACGGATGATCTGAAACATGGGACAACGCTTAACTCAATGTACCAGGATCTGCCTATCCAGATTCACCACTATCCCAATGGGGTAAGATGTGTATTAAACCTACCTACGGCAGGCTTGCTTTTCTGCTGCTTTGTACCTCCTATGCTGTCCTTGGATCTTCAGGACTCTGTGATGCTCAGGTTGGCAGCTCTTAATTTAGGATCCATATATAGATGGAGCTTGAAAAGAATATTTGTAGTCAATAGTTTCGTCAGTGCTATTGCAGGGAAGTTGTCCATGTTGCCCAAGTGTTGGTTCTTGCATATTTTCTTTGTCTTGATGATTCAGGGGAGACAAAACCACTGAGTATTTTCAAAGCCCTTTAAACCTCAAATGTTTCAAACATTCTTGATAGTGCGTTCTCATTCTCTGTGTGTATTTTCTTGGGAAACCACATTTGTGCTCCTGCTGATTCAATATTAAAGCACTCGCTGTGTTTGAAATCAAAACGCAGCAGTGGTTGCTTTGCCTTCTTGTTTTAGTGCACGTAACACCCCGTGGCTCTTTCCCTCTGCAGATTGTGACTGTGAACTGTGCCAGGCTGTTGAAAGCTGACCACCATGCCACCAATGGAGTGGTCCATGTCATCGACAAAGTCATTGCTACTACTACAAACACCATTCAGCACATCATTGAGACCGAGGAAAGCCTGGAAACTCTTCGGGTGAGTCCATCCCACATGTGCTCCAGGCTCCTTAAAGGTTTTCAGTCATCCCACCACGGTGAATTGTCATGAAGAGCTTGCCAGTGGCTAGCTGCTGTGATTCTAAAACTGCTGATGAAATCCTTGTGCCAATATGCCTTATTTTGTTTTAGGAAGTGTTTGATATCAGCACAAGTAGGGGTTTCTAAGAGTAATTGTCACCCTGCTGTTGCTGTCAGTAAAGTGATGTAGGCTGAGTCTATCTCCTCACTCTTCTATGGGAATATAAGGAATGCTAACTGCTCAGATTTGATGAGTGCCAATTTATGTGCCTTGGTATTCTCCAAGTTAGGGATAACTTAAAAAGCACAGGGGTTTTGCGGTTAGCCAGCTGTGGGTTCTGATCTGAATTATTCACTGGAATTTCTTGTGACCCTTTCCAGGCCTATCAGGGTCTTTGAATTAGCTTTCAGTCTTGCCAAAATAGAGCTCTTGTACTCAAATTTCTGGAACACAAGAGAACCATGGGCCAGGTCAAATTTATAAAGGGTCCAAAGTGCTGAAAGAAGCTATTCAGGATCTTTTATACGTCTTCTGAAATTATAAAAGCCTTAATAAATCTGGCCCTGGACAAAGTTGCTGACCTTTGTATTCCGGCTCTCCTCATTTCTCTGAAGGCCGCTGTGGCTGCTTCTGACCTCAACAGCTTGCTGGAAAGCAAAGGTCAGTACACGCTCCTGGCTCCAACCAACGAAGCCTTTGAGAAGATCCCACGAGAAACACTAAACAGGATCCTGGGGGACCCAGAAGCCCTGAGGGGTAAGGACTTGTTACTGAGCCGAGTGAGAGACTGAAGAGAGGGGTTTGGTTCTGAATTCCCTCTCAAGGACATTTGAGTGGCTCCTTGATGCATTCTGACAACAACTGCAGTAAACTGATTGGACAGGCTCCAGCTTTTTAAACCGGACGGCCCAGACTGCTTTGGATGTAGATGTGGTAGATGTGTAGATGTGGCAGCAACAGTGGTAGCCAGATATGGAGGAGGAGGCTGAAGCAGTCCTTTTTCCAAGTTTTCCTTTAGCACTCCTGTATGTGATGGTGATTTCTGTCAATCCGGCAAGATGCAAGAGAACTAGTGTCTAACTAAAATCTAATCTGGCAAATGACCAGATGAAAAAAACGTGAGAAACCTTTTGAAGCTGGCAAAGATGTATGAAAATTACTCTTTTTAGGCACTTCATTTCACAGGCTGCCAAACTAAAATCGGCACAATTTAAAATGATTGTGCATCTCTTGGAGTGGAGCCCCATTGAGTACAGTACAGAACAGGATCCCTAAAAGATGCCATTATTTCAGAGCCGATTCCTGCAGCTCACTAAGACACTTGTCTCTCTTATAGACCTGCTGAACCATCACATCCTGAAGTCAGCCATGTGTGCTGAGGCCATCATCGCTGGCCTGACGATGGAGACTCTGGAAGGAACCACCCTGGATGTGGGCTGCAGTGGGGAAGAGCTGACCCTCAACGGGAAGCCCATCATTGCCAACAAAGATATCCTGGCAACCAACGGTGTTATACATTTTGTTAATGAGCTGCTGATCCCAGACTCAGGTACTGGTGCCTCTCTGTATCTTTCTGTTGCCTTTTTTTCATGTGTTTTGCCAAGGCAGTACTGGATTTAGAGGGTGTGGATAATTCGCAGTGATGTGTGGATTGTCTTTGACACAAGGTTATGATGTGTTCCTTTTCAGCTAAGACGCTGTTTGAGTTGGCACAAGAATCTGAAGTTTCCAAGTCTATGGACTTCTTCAGACAAGCTGGTCTCAGTTCTCATCTAACTGGCAGTGAGCGAGTGACCCTCCTTGCCCCAGTGAATGATGTGTTCAAAGGTAAACTGCGGGGAGTAAATCCCTTTCTTCCATCAGTTTGGGCCACAAATCTCAGTCTTCAGCCAAGTTTCAGTGCACAAGAATGCAAATCCTCTTGTGAATGCCTCAGCTATAGGCAGTGGCATCTCACTTTACAATTAAAAACTCCCATGGGTTATACTCTGTATTGAGCACTTTAGTGTCTCAATGGTCATTTTAAGTGAATTGCTGTCTCTTTCCATGCTTTTTTCTGCAGATGGACTTCCCGTTGTCGACAGCAACATGAAAAACCTGCTTCTGAACCACATTGTTAAAGACCAGCTCTCCTCTAAATATCTTTACCATGGACAGAAACTGCAGACTCTGGGTGACAAGGAACTGAGAGTTTTTGTGTACCGCAATGTGAGTTCTTGCGTTTTGCAGTGCTCTGAATGGTGGCTGAATGATGCTCGATAGCTGTAATGTTATGGCTAGCACATAAAAAGTGTAATTGAGCACAGTGGAAAGCACAAAGATCTCTCTTTTGAAGCATATGCTAATAAAGTCATTTTATCTGCAATTTATTTCGCAGAACCTTTGCATTGAAAATGCCTGCATTGCTGCCCATGACAAGCGAGGAAGGTTTGGGACCCTCTTTAGCGTGGACAAAATGTTGACTCCACCATCTGGCTCAGTGATGGATGTTCTCAAGGCAGACCATCGCTTCAGGTGACCTTTCTGCTCTTCCTAAATGTTAGTTAGAAGCAGAAGAACTGCCAAAGCAGTTCCTATTTATTATGGGTTGCAGTCATGACTATATATATTTTGTTTAACATAGAAAGAGTCCAAACCTGTGGTCTCATCCCTAAATTACAGGGAGTGAGACTTCAAATAACCCTTCAATGAGTTGTGAGCCAAGAGAGTGTGGTCCCCCTTAATACTGTAAGAAGCTGGCTCTGAAGCCTTCTCTGCCCATCCAAGTCACTGTGGCCAGTCCTCTCTGTCCCCTCATTGCCATTTGTTCCCCAAGGAATCAGCATTCCCAGGCTGTCTTTGCCATCTCTCAGATGTTCTGGTTGGACCTCACAGGCTCATTTCCTACTTACTCAACTTTCAAAGCCCAACAAAAGTAGTTTATAGCAAAGCATTTCATGGATGTTTGTTTTGCAGCACGTTGGTGGCTGCGATCCAGTCTGCAGGTCTGACGGAGAACCTGAACAGGCCAGGTACCTTCACCGTGTTTGCTCCAACAAATGAAGCTTTCCGAGCCATGCCCCAAGGCGAACTGAACAAACTCATGGGTGAGTGTTTTTAAAGCATTTCAGCAAAGAGCTGCTGTGTGTTATTGGCATGATATGGGGAGCAATGGCTCAGTTTCTCTGCCATGTCTCGTTCTTTAACCCTGTCTGTTGGAAGCATGGGCTTCCTACACAAGTGGTTTGGATAAGCCATATCCAGCAGGAAGCTGAGGATGTGCAGAATGCCACTGAACTCTCGCATAAAGCTGGGCATAGGTTTATACTTCCCTTGTGCTTGGAGCACATGTTTGTAACATGTGCTACAAACTTATTATGACTTGAATTTGTCTGTGCTGGCTGGTGTAAGCAAAATAAGGTGTTTCTCGGGGATGAAAGAAGTAACAGTGCCACTGTCAGGGATCATCAGGGTGTCAAAAGTGAGGTTTGCAAATAGAAAACATGGTAACATGGTCCACTTTCAGCCTATAGTTACACTGAATGTGGTTTAAGTAGTAGAATGATGGAGCTGTTGCTCCATCCATGTGGACAAAGCAGGAAGTCCAGTCTGATCCTGAGAAAACAACAAACATCCCAGTCCAGAACACATGAAGACCAATATCCTGGAAAGCACAGGTGTGCAGGATGGGTGTGGAAAAAAGCATGGGAATGTTTAGGAATGCTCTTCTGGATTAGCAGCATGATCTTTTATTTTGTTCATGTTGAAAGCCAGCTGTGGTTGGAAACAATGTGAGGTATTTGAGTATAATGTCTTCTTGTCATCAAAGCCCAACCAAACATTGACATCATAATTTGGGAAGCATCTGCCTGTGGTAGCTGGTTATCCTTTTAAGTGCAGGGATGAGGAACTGGTGATTCCACCCTGCACATCCAGCCTAGTGCTTAATACATAAATACTTCACAACTATTGTAAATGGCTGCAGGACTGAGGTATCCCAGATACAGACACTTCAGATGTGCTTCTTTTTCACACAACTATTTAGCTTACATTTCTGATGAAGAAGTGAATCATGCTGGTGAGGATGCGCAGCGTGCACTGTGGCCACCCTAGAGAAACTAATGGGGAGAAGAGCTCAGAGTGTGTTCTGATATGAGCATTGAAAGAAAGCGTCCCCTTTGCTGAAGGAGCTGCTCTGGTTTTGTAGTTGGAGGCTGTCTTTTTGCACTAGATGTTCCCCATCACCCATACGTGGGTTTTGTCACTGATGCTGCATCTTCTAAAGAAGGTGGAGGAGAGCTCCTGGCCTGGGCTGTGCACATCATTGACTATTATGGAAAATGGATAGCGAAGGGAAAACATCTTATCCTCCTAAAATCTGTTTCAAAGCATGGCTAGATGAGTAGAGACTCGGTGGGGTGGGGATCAGGCCAGCAATCTGTGAGCCACTGGTGACATGTCTGCTGCACTTTTTCACTTCCTACCCAGGATTCCCGCAGTTTTAAGCCATAAAGGGTATTGCCAAGTGACACTGGTGCTGGCAAAAGCATTGACATTTCCAAGTGCTCTATCTGCTTCCTTATTTCACATGGGTCTTTTCCCCTCTGCAGACTTCTTTGGGAAGTGAAAGCAGCAACAGAAGCAGGTTCATATTGTGCACAGTGAGAGAATGAGGGACTGAAAAACCAAGAGATAGGGATTTCATGTGTGAGGTTTGGTATGTACCAAGGTTGGACACCAGACTCTCCGGGATCCTAACCTGCCCAGGCAGGAATGGCCTCAATGTTCTAACCAGCTCTAATCAAGGTCCTTCTTCCTGCTCTTTTCAGTTTCCTTGCACTTTTCAGGAAATGATGATATTTTCCATGAAATCTCATTCCAGCACACGGAATGTGGGAACCAAGCCCTGATGCTGTTCTGCAAATGTAAATGTTTTCTTCCCCCAGGTAATGCCAAGGAACTCGCCAACATCCTCAAGTTCCATGTGGCTGATGAGATCCTGGTGAGCGGTGCAGTCAGTGCCCTTGTGAGGCTCAAGTCCATGCAGGGAGATAAATTAGAAGTCAGCATGGTGAGTCACCTTGGATGGGGTTTTGTGGTCAGCAGGGCTGTGGTCTCAGTTTAGCTGTCTGTGTCAAGGACCAAAGTATGTCTGTGCCCATTTGGATGGTGCAGGAACCTTTTCTAGTGCATGCAGACCCACCAGTGTTCTCTGGGCTGTAGCTCAGGGACCATTGCCATGTGTTCAGTTCAGCGAGCTGGAGTCCTGAAATGTGTTTTGCTTCACCAGAAGACCAATTGTAAATGATTTCCAGGAGCTGCTATAAATTTAACCCTGAGTCATGGGGGAAAAAGCATAAATAAATTAAACAAATGGCTTGTTCAGCTCACACGTCTTTTTTAGTGTAACAAAAATGATCTCTGCATGGGCTCCCTTAGCGCAGCAGGGTTTATTTAGATATATAATTTCATTTCACAAACTCTGCACTGCATTAAGAGAATGTGGGGTCCTCGACTGAGCTAAAAACTATGCTTCAGAAAATAAATAACCGTGACCCATGCTGTGCATAAGGAAGAAAACGAGGGATGAAACGGAAAGGGCAATGTTTCCATGTGCATTGAGTTGGCAACTTGCGTGCTAGACTCTTTCTATGTCCAGTCCTACTCTGCCCTCTCCTGATGCCTTCTCCACAGCTGTCCCTCTTAGTGTGAGCAAGGGAGCTGGTGGATGTTCTCTGCTGCCACAGGACAGTATTCCCAGCCAGTACATAGAGAAAGTCCGTGCTCCAAAGCCTGCCAGCACCTCCAGGACAAATGCTCTGGCTATAATTTGGTTTTATATTCTTAATTGGAAGAGGAAAGTGCCTGTAGCCACCCAGTAAATGAATGGATAGAGAGGGCTTTCTTAATGAAACTGATGGCAAAAGTTCTTATTTTCTACTTTTTAAATGTTTTCCTGACCAGAAAAACAACGTAATACACATCAACAAGGAGCCTGTTGCTGAAAGCGATATCATGGCCACGAATGGTGTGATTTATGCCGTGAACTCTGTCTTGCAGCCACAGGGTAGGTCCATGATTAGAAGTATCTAGAGCCACACCATTGCAGCAGAGCTGCTTTGGGAGGGAGTGGTGACACGTAACTGCTTCAGTATAGTGAGTATAGTCTGTTATGAGATTTTCAACACAAAATGATGGAAAGGAGCAGCCTATGTGCTTTGAAGAGTATTTCAGAGTATTTTGAGAGTATTTCAGTGCTGTCTATGTTCCACCCATAGCTTCCAGGCCGCAAGAAAGAGGTGATGAGCCTGCAGATCCCGCGTTAGAAATCTTTAAACAGGCATCTGCGTTATCCAAGGTAAAAGGCAAATAAATCTTTCACTGTAGAACTATGGAAATTACATTTTGGTAATAATGATTGGAAGATAATGGCACATTCAGACTTTGGCTGAGAGTGAGTGTATGTATGATATTCATGGAATTCCACATTCATGGAATGACCAATCCTCTCTTCTTGCATGATTTAATTATATAAAAAATAATACATTTTGCAATAGGAAGCCTACAGTTTGCAGTGCACTCTGAATGTAACCTTGGCATTGTACTATCTATGTCAAGTTCCAGTAACAGAGTCATCCATCCATAGCTGTTGAAGACTAGGGATAAATATGACATGCAAACTGTTCTTATACCTGTCAGAGATTAGTTGTGTTAATGTGAACCTTGTATTTTCTTTCCATGCAGGTTTCTCAGAGGAATCCTCGACTAGGTAAAACAACTTTTCTAGCTTGTTCCCAATTTCCATGTTATGTCCCTGTCCCTTAAAGAGAGGTTTATTCCTTTGTCTTGCTCCAAGCAAGATGAAGCATCACAGGGAGGGGCAGGAAGAGGGAGATGCTGTGTGTGTGTCCCACCTAACTCAGTCTTCTCCTTGGCAGCACCCGTCTACTCCCGGTTACTAGCGAGGATGAAGGAGAACTCAGGTAGATTCTGAGCCGTGTTGTGAACAACCGCAGTCAGCACCTCCATCCCATCCACTCCAGCTGAAGAGAAGGACAGAATCGTTCTTAAAAACCAAATATCACCCTTAAGTTTATTGTGTTTCTAATGAAATGGATAGGGAAAATGAAAAGCCATATATATATGTATATATTTTAAGACCATTTTTATTTGGGTTTTGACCTAAAAAGTGCCCAGACTGAGGATAGGTTTTGTCTGGTTTTGTTTTATAAAGTAGTCACTAATTCGCAGTTTTTAACATACCCAGTTTGGGGCTTAATACATTCATACAATGCAGGTGCTTAATTCTGCCCTGGTTCAGGAGCCCAGATTGATGCTCAGAGCTCACCTTGGTGCTGTCTCACTGGGGAAGACTGAAAGGAGCTGAATTCAAGCCCCTTTTCCAGGCTCCCAGTGGTACCTACTGCCAATGCAGTCTCCAGGCTCCCAGAGTGGGAAGCCAGGGACAATCTCACTGAAACCCCCCTGCAAACCAGTGCCGGAATTGGGACTTTTGGGCCAGGATGACTTGGCAGGAATTGTGTATGTTCAAATATGTTACCCAGGACCAGCTGTACGGCTGGGCAAACAGCGATTGCTTTGGAGGAAGTAAATTTGCTGAATGAATTAACCATTACCCAAGCAATTTCTTTTTCCTGTTTTTTGGGTGTATTTTGTGGGTTCTTTAATTTAATTCTTTTTTAAACAAGCATGTGTTTCCTTCTTCCCTTGTGCTTTAAAAGTCTCCCCTGGAATTCTGACTTAAAGGCTTTTAACAAAAGCCCCTCTATTGACATTGAGGAAACTGCATAATTATAAGCTATAGTTTGAACTGTTCTCTTTATTTTCGTTGTTTAATTGGGTTTTGTTAATGCCTGTGGGTTTTAACCGTGCTGCCTTTTGTTCACGAGGTTGAAATGAGAGTTCTCCCTGGCTGATTAAATGATCCATTTTTAATAATGGTGGGTTTTTTTTTAATAAAAATTAAAAATAAATCAAAAATATAAACATGAAAAGTGATGATAATGCTTGTTGGGAGTTTTGTTTGGCTTCAATTGCCTGGTGGCACTGGGAAGGAGGGGAGTCAGATCTGGCTGTATTAACGGGTCTAATAACTAGAGTGGAACGGCAAAGCGTTTCTCCTCGCTGATCCTGCCCTGCCATCATGATGCCATCATGGTTTTTGGTGGTACTTTCAGGAGCAGTCACTACCACACACTTAGAGGAGCACAGGGCAGTGTGCGCATCCCTCCCATTCGATGCGCACCTCCCCAACAGCTGGAGCTCAGTGCCTCATGCCATGATGCTGACAGCACTTACTCACCCCATGAGGACTCTATATTCATTCCCTGGCTGGTTATTACCTTGGTGAAACCAAGGATTATGAGAAAAATAAAAGAAATAGGGTATCTATCAAGCAAAGAATACAAAACCCAGATTGTTTTGGTCACTTTGGCTGAGCAATGCACTGAGAGCTTTTCTTGTATTGCAAACCCCAATTGAAATCCTGTATGCTGTAAAATCCCATCTGCATAACTCAAATGTGTGAAAAAATAACGAAGCTCTTCTTTCATTTCCCTTCCCCAACTTTCCATCTCATCTTTTCATTTTTCTGGCATGATGCAAAGCTGTTATTCCAGGCTGGAATGGTGATGGGGATCCTCTGAGCCATCTATTCCCAGCAGCCCAAGAAAGAAGTCATATCAGGAGACTGGCTGATGGGGGAGGCTCAGCTTTTTGTAATCAGAACAATTAATTACTAGCTCCTACAAAAGCCTGAGAGAGAGGAAAACCCACTTTGCATCTTCCTTAGTAGTAGCACAGGCAGTTGCAAGGGTATAGTCTTGCAGCTCTTTGCTTTGCTTTGCCTTTCTCCCCAACTTGATGCTTCCTGACTAAGAGACATAAAGCCCTTCACAACTTGGGGAAGTGGAAAGAAGATCTGATCCCCATCTAGGTGAATGCCCCATGTTTATACCTTCTCAGTCTCTGGCTTGGTGACTAATTAAGCATTTCTTTGCAAAATGAAACCACTTGAATAGACAGGAGTCAGTAAAACTTTGCTTAGATGTACTCAGTAACTAGAAGATGTCCCATCTGCTGAGAGAGCAGTTTTCACCTCCTGGGAATACAGCCCTGGCTTTCCACTTTGTGGTTTATGGACAGGCATTGGGACTGGTGGTGATGCAATGATGATCTCCTTTATGTTTTGCATTTGACCTGACTTTGCTACGCTTGCTTTGTAGGGAACACCTGGTTTAAGACACCCAGCAGAGTTTAGAGTAGATAGAGATGCTTTATCCTTTCAATCCAATTCCCTTTTTGCCCTCTCCTATTGTTTATCCTCTCTGGGCCTCTGGCATTGCTCCCTCCTTGCTCCCCCTGCTGCCTGCTCCATCCTCTGAGCTGCTGTGGGTACCAGCAGCATCTCCCAGTTGTGCTGTGGATGTAGGGTTGGTGTCCCTGTTGCATTGCCTCTATGATCTCCCTGGAATGCCACATTCTGGGAAGCTATCCCAGGGTGCCTTCCAACAAGCTCTCTGCTTGGAAACCTGCTGAGGGCTTCGTGTCTTCAGATGACAGTTCACATTGGTGTAAACCCTTGAGATGACTTCATTTCCTCCTTTTCCTTGCTCCAAGTTGGTTTCTCATCCCACTGTGCTCAGGGAAGGTTACCCAGATGGCTTAGATCAATGGCAGTGGTTGAGCTGCTTTAGCTGATCAGTAGGGACTGCATCTCTCACTTGGATTCAGTGACACTTTGGGGATGTGTTCCCCCATGGATATCTATGCCTGCGCAGTGAGGGTGGATACTGGCAGTCATCCCACCAAGAGCACTGAGCGGTTATTGCTTCAGCCTTCAAAGGATGCAAAGGGAGGAAGCAAGAGGAGAGCAGTTGAAAGATGGGGAAATGAGGAGTGCTGAGATGATGGGAATATGAAACTTATTATTTTCTGAAGAAATCTTTATTTTTTTAATGGGGCAAAAGGTGGAAGTGAAAGGAAGAAGGAAGTTGCTGGTGCTGGGGAGAAACACAGCTCCTCTGGGGAAGTGCTGACCAAGAGGCAGAATGCTCCCATCAGCCTGGCTGGGTGTGGGAACCTGAGGGATGTCCCAGCTGAGGGATGGAGGAGCTGGGGTTCCCCTGTGTACCCATCCATCCCACCCTGCTGCTCCAGGTGAGAGAAGCAGCAAAGCTGGATTGGTGCTGCTGGATGAGACTCCAGGCTGCTCTTGCTCCCTCCAGGGCTGAGGCAGGAGCCAAACTGAGAGCAAACAAGAGCCTTTTGGAGGAAAATCCTGCTTCTTTTCCTCCTTTGGAGCCAAGAGTGTTTTGCGATTGAAAGTTTACAGGAATGTGCAGCCACCCTCAGTTGCTTCTTTAGAATAATGAATCCTTCATTTGCAGTGGCTCCAGTTCAACAAAATAATTAAATGTATGCAGAAATCCATTTAGGAAAAATACAGCCTCTAAGTGTGTGCTCTGAGTCCTGGAATCCTGCTGATGCCTGGTGATCATGGCTGGGGTGATGCTGGTGGGTAGCTCCTGTGCTGGCTGAGCACCAGCACTCTCCTGCGTTGAAGCAGCACCTCTGAAGGGGTGGAAAAGCAAAAGTTGGATGGGAAATGCTGTGTTTTGGGGAGCTTCATGTGGTGGTTTTGCTCATTTACATCTTGAGACAAGAGCCAGAGATCTCTTCTAGAAAATTCTTTTACTTTCTGGTGGTCTTCTGCAAGTGTATTTACAGTAAGAGCAAAAGCAGCGCCGTGCTTTGTCCCTGAAGGGATCTCACATGTGATGCCGTAGTGGAAAACATGAGCTCTCCCAGCACCATGGGAATCCCAGAGCACTGTTTGCTTGGCTTATGGAAAAGGTTTGGAGGTGACCTGTCCCAGGCTATGGGGATTGGAGGGGTCAGGCTGGGAGTGCAGTGATGGCACCTCCATGCGCCTCATTACATGAAAGGTGGAAAGGGAAAAGCTTTTGCAAGGGTCAAGGGCCAGCAGAGGCTTGGATGGAGCCAGATGTGCAGCAGAAGGATGACCCCTGAAGGTTGAACCCAAAGGCAGGGGTGAAGCCACCCACATGCCAGGCCTGGAGGGGATTGTACTCTCTGCTTTTCCACCGTACATAAATCCCTGTTCCTATAAGTGATTTATTGGAAAGTTTCACCTGTTAGATGCTCTCAGGAGGAGCAAAAGGCAAAGCTGAGGATTATGCTAGTGCTGGTGAAAGGTGGGCTCAGAGGAGCAATGGTGTTGGGGGCATCCAGCTGTGGCTCAGACAACCCTTGCATTTTTCTTCTGAGTCCTCTTTTGTGATGCATTTGAGAGATTTTGCAGAAATCTATAAATTCCCCAAGGAAAAACTTTTAGGGAGACTTTCTTCCACCCATGGATGAATGGTGCCTCACTGCTTTTAATAACTAATAGAATAGTTTGGGTTGGAAAGGACCTTAAGATCATCCAGTTCCAACCCCCTGCCATGGGCAGGGACACCTCACAC
>JANRGW010041811.1:0-23103 GCA_024733675.1 Psilopsiagon aymara | reverse complement strand
TGTTCAAGGCCAGGTTGGACACAGGGGCTTGGAGCACCCTGCTCCAGTGGAAGTTGTCCCTGCCCGTGGCAGGGGTTTGAACTGCCATGAGCTTTAGGGTCCCTTCAACCCGGCCCAGCCTGTGATCTTGGAGTTCTGGATGGACAGGGTGGCCTACCAAGCCTGGCTGTGTCTGTTCCTACTACTAGTCAGATAACAGATCCTCACTCTTCTTATCATGCACTGCCCAAAGTGCTCAGATAGAAACATTTACAGACTCATGTCCCTGACCATGCTGCATCCATCCCCGCACTCACGCTAAAGGGACCCGATTTTGCAATCTCTGCTCACATGAATGGCAGTGACACACCCCGTTAATCACCCCATGGACTTGCCCTGGCACCAGCAAGTGATTAAAGTAGCAAAAGTGGCTGGTTCCCTTCCTTAGCTCGTAACTAGAGAGCAGGAAAAAGTGGAATAAACAAACTAAAGCTGCAGAGCAGTCACGCAAGCAAAGGGAACCGAGGAGCATCAGCAGAAAGGGCTCCAGGACAACACCATCTGCGAGCACTTGAGGTTCAGGAAATGCTGCTCTTTAAGAAGTTCATGGTGCTGTTGTGTATGGCCGGAAACAGGCTGGGGGTGAGGCTGGGCTATTATGCCTTTTATTTGCTCAGCATATTTTGCCTCTTTTTAAGTAAAACCAGCAAAAGAGGAACTTAAAAGTCACTTCTCCTGTAAAAGGTTTTGACTGAAGAATTGTTCACGGGTTTTCTTCTTTTGGGCTGTTTCTACCTTACATTCTTGTTGCTGTTACACTAAAATGTAGGGCAACAGTAGTAAAATGACCTGTGCTCCAAGCTCTTCTGAAATGCCTGTGGAGCTATAGAGGCCAATGAGCTGCAGTCCCAAAAGATGGGATGCTGAGCTGGATCAGCACTGAACTGTGAGCACAGAAGGACTAGTTGAGCTGTGCAGGCTCAGACATAGTGCTGGGCTGTGCTGAAATTGCTCCTGTTTCAGATTTGGGAGATGCCCTCCAATGGGTGCATGGACAGAGCAGGAATGATGTTCATTCATAGCTAACTGCCTGGGCTTGGGCATGGGAACTGTGCTTGCCATAAGGCCCCAGCTGCCCCTGCCTATGTGACTGGTGTCACTGGGGCACAGTGGAGAGGCTCTGAGGCTGCCCTGGCTTTATACAGTGCTATGCAGGACCTAGCATCAAGGAGATAAAAACCAGACAGCCTGAGAGAAAGCAACTGTGTGGCACAAGTGTCTTCTCCACCTGCCATTCCTCTGAGTAATCTCTCCCTTGCTAAGTACCTTCACAGTAAAGGGCAGCTCCTGTTCCAGGTTAGTGGTTTCTGAGGCAATACCATTGTCTCATTGTTTATTGGGTTTCCTGACTCCTCAGGGTTAGCTGGCTCATTGGGAAGCCACGCTCTCCTTCCCTGCCCATCACTGAGGACTGAAAGCACATCCATACGCAAATGCACAAAAGTCTTGCTGATTCCAAGGAGATGTTTGGAACCTTTTCTTTAAGGAGCAGAGCAATCCAAGACATATCAGAGTCTATTTTGAAAAGATGGGAAGAAACTGACCCTTGGAAGCCCTGAAACAAGGTGGTGGCTGCCTGGGGAGGAATAACCTGCCTTTGGTTCAGCAGAGGTGAATGCTTCAGAAAGCTATGGGCAAATTTGCCTGGGAAATGAAAAGGGTTGTCTTCATCTAGGCTATTCCTTTGGCTCTTTGCTCTGGATTGCTTAGCTTCAGAGCATCTTAACAAGAACTGGGGGAAACTGAGGCTGGTGTACCCAGGGAGAGCACGAAATGCTGGGATGTATTGGGCTGATGGGCAGGGAGAGATGCTTAGCTTGGAGAAGCGCCTTTCTGCACTGCACAACCTAAGGATGCTCAAGGGCACTGGGGACCGTGATGAGTAACGCTCAGAGTAGGTGGTCCCAGGCCTGCTCACCAAATGTTCCTCCCGAGCTACTATATTTGGACACCACAAGTGAGTGATTTCACTTTCCTGTTGAATCACAGCCCCCCAAAGCTACATTGCTGGCTGCTAAAGCTCACCCTGCAGCACATACGGCTCACCAAGCAGCAGCCCCTCGTCTCCCACAGGTCACTTCTGGCAGCACTAGTTCTGCTTGGGAGCAGAGAGCCGCATTGCTCGATGCTTAATTGCAACCAGATTCCTCTAGAAATGCCTGCTGGAATATTTATAAACATCGGAGCCAGCAGCTGCTAATGCCAAACAGGAAACTTTAAGCTGAACAAACTTTTCCACGTTTCTAAGTGGGAAAAGTAAACTGTAACTAAGACCAGTATTTAAAAAAGAAGTCTAAACAGCAACAGGCTTCCAGTGTTCCATATCCTGAGAGACGTTCGTGATTTCTTGAAGTCTTGGTCCCTTCCATTTAGCCTATTTTCTATAAGGAGCATGTCTGCACAGTGATGTGACAGCCCTGTGTAACGGGCTGCATTAGGGCAGTCTCACAGCAGGAAAGGGCCACTGGGAAGCTCTCAGGAATGGTACATGTGTTGTGCATGCTCTTGTTGTAACCATCAGTCTCAGGGGACTGGAATTTTAAGCTGCGGGTTAATGTCATTTCAAGGGAAAACAAGTAATACAGAACTTGAATGGAAAGCAATGAGCCAGGGATGAGGCTGGTGGGGGCAGTGGGCATCCGAGGGAAAGGAGCACTGTTTTGGTTTGCACTTCATGTTTTGGCTCTTTTTATCCCCACCTCTCAAGCTCTTTTCTAGGAATTTCTTGTTCCTGCTCATTCATTACTTGGTATTGAGGCAATATTTTGGAGCTCTAAACCACGGAAAAAATGTAACACTGAATCTTTGGAATTATCTGTTTTAAACAACTTCTGCAATTATGAATTCACTGAATTCATCTTCAGACAAAAGGCATCATTTGGCTTTTAAAACCTGATTCGTGTCATTCTGTAGTCAACGATATTGAAATAGAGGTGCAGCTTCTGGCTGTTGGTAACAAATCCTTATCCACTTTGTGATGCGAGTTAATCTTTTAAACAAGTCAGTGGTGTGTGGTGAGCTTGGCTATAGAGTTCATAGGCTGAATTACAGTTCACCAGGTGGGTTTTGGTGAGCAGCATGCATTTTAAGAGGCAGAAAGGTTGTAGAAGGAAATGAAGCTTTAAGGTTTTAGCAGCTAATAGCAGCAGGATCTCAGGAAGGGTTTATTACAGTATAAAATGTGGAATTCAGCAGCAAATTTATTCATAGCTTTTCTACTTGAATGGACTCTACCTGATTTAATTCCAAGTGGGAAATAAAGGCACCCAGGTGGGCAGGCCTGTGAGCATGTGATCTTATTATGAGGCTGTGAGGAAGGAAGGCCTCAGCCCGGTGTGGGATGAAGAGGAGTGTTGCTGCATGGACGGCCAGAGACAGCTGCGGTGATTAGAGGTCTTTGCCACACTGGGAATATGGTGTGCTCTATTGCCAGGTCACTGTCCAGAAATCCACTACATGAGGGAACTACAGGAGTTTCACCTCTAAAATCATAGAATCATTCTGCTTCCAGCTCAGGGGGGTGCTGCTAAGCACTGGTTTTAGGTTTGGTCGTCTTCACTTGTTACTGTATTCCAGGCACCCTGGAAAGATGCAGATGGGGCAGAAGAAAGGGTTCAGTCTCCATCCTTCCCAGGCAGGTGGTATCAGCAGTAATCCTGCCTGTGCTTCCCCCGTGCATGAAAGAAGATATCCCTTTGCAATTACTTCTCCTTTTTCCACGCTGTCACTGCAGATACTATATGGAAAACCAAGCTGAATTTTTTAGCAGCTGGAAAGACACCATAGCAGCCAAAAAGAAAGGTGGGGACCCTTGGAGAGCATCCACATAAATGTTCTCTATCAGGATTATCTCACAAGTTGTTTCTCACCACATAATCAATCCTCCAGCTTCCTTTAATGCTGAATCCCTCTCAGTGAATAGGATTACTCAGGTACAGTCTGCCGTGTCTGAGTGACTTTTCCCTTGGGAATAGCTCAGAAGGGTGTGTTTGTCCTGTTGTAGAAAGTACATATCCATCCTAGACCTGCATCACTTCTGCTTGCAAGTCCTAGGTGAATACACACATGATGTGCAGACTCCTCGGCAGCTCCCAGTTGTTGCAGCACCCTCCTGCCATACCCTTTAAGGCATCACTGAGTTTTCCTTCCCCTGTGTCGTCGTTTAAGCATCAGGCTCCCCTGTCCAGAATAGGCATGACGGAGCATGAGTCACAAGTTCACCATGTTCTGGTATCTGGAACAAGTTTCTGAGTCTAATTTAAACCAGATACTGAATAGGAAAGAAATGTACCTCTGAGGCTCTACAGATGTATAGGCAGGCAAGAGGGACTCATCTTAGCAGTGACAAATGCTTTGTCTCACTCCTAGTTAATGCTTAAGAGCCCCATGTGTCACCAAGTGAGGCTTGAAGAGGCAGTTAAGGCATTTCACTGCCACTGGGTAAGTCTCTGAGCTCTCTGATGCACTCTTAAATACAGATCTAATTGTGTAAGGCTGGGGTGCTCAATTGGTTGCTCTTCCACGCTTACCTTCCCTCTAGAGGTATGGCTTTCCAAAATCCTTAGGATGGCTCTATCAAAGCCCTGATACTGCATGCGTAGACGAGGAGATGACCTCAGGTCCATGTTTCCTTTTCTTCGTGCATCAGCACTTTTGGAACAGCCTCAGATCTTGGCTGCTTGTTGTCCTGTGACTCTTGTTTAGATTTGGATGTCTCCATGGTCAATGTCTTCCTCTGACCACAGCAATTCAGCAGCAACATGCAGATGCAAGAAAAAGCAATTGAGCAGCGGTCAGACGCTATTGCTATGACAAGGAGGTCTATTTACAAGTCTAGCTCTGAAGGGCCAGCAATTAAAGCCATTTTCTGCATAACTAATGAGAAACTTCTGGCTGCCCACCACTAAGCTCTAAATCAGAACATGGCTTAGAAGGAACTTTACTCTTCCTGGCATGTGGCGCTGTACAGTTTTGGGATGCAGATTGCTGTTAAGTCCCTGACCATCAGCTTGGATTGGCTTTGCCTGACTCCTACCCAATACTTTTAAATTTAATCTTATCCTAAGTAAGTACCAAGGTGCCATTCTGATTTTTTTTCCCAGCCGCCATGTAATTCATAGGGAATAATGGGAACAAAGTGATGTTGAGAATCTCTTGCAGGATTTGGGGGAGAACACCACATAGGAGTAGATAACCACATCCTAAAAGGCAAAGCTGATTCCCTCTAGACCAAGACAAACACTCAATCATGAACACACTGGCCTGCACTACCCACTGCCAGACACAATATCACAAATAGTTCAGAGCTAGAGATCACCACGTCAGCTTCAACAGCAAGGTACATAAAAAAGGAGCAAGCTACAGATGTAATTACAGCTGCCCACTGCAGGTTAGGTTGTTTAAGGTAAAGGCAAACTGGAATGTCCATAAAGAACAAGAGGAAAGTAGTTGGCCAAAGTGCTGGTTGCCAGGTCCTGCTGAGGTGGCATCACTCCCCCTTGCCTTGGGCTTGGGAGCTGCAGCACTTGAGGATCTGGCCTGGAATTTTTATTACATTTAGGAGCAAATTTGATCCGGTTTAGGAATTTTCCAGTGAAACCCTTTTTGCTGGGAAACGATTCACTGAGCGCAATGCTTGGACAGTATAATGAGAAAGCTTTCTTCTTATACCCTGGGTGGGATTTTTGGTAAGACTGATGGTTCACAGCATAGTTCGCACTTGGGCTTAAGAGACTGAGGTTGGTATTTCAGGCTGCATTTAGGCTAAGAGAGGAGCTCACCCATACCTCTGGTGCAGCACCTTGTATGGATTTGAGCAGTGAGCTAAATGTTGGGGAGTATCTAAAGTGGCTCCTGGAGACTGGAGGAGAGGCTCTCCCCTGACCAGCCATGCAATGCTCGATGGGCATTGATGGTCGTGAGGCACCCCTTGAGCACACAGAACTTGCTGGGGATTTCGAGCAGGTGAAGGTTAATGGGTTCATATCTGTTCTTGGCACCACACTGCAGGGAATTAACTTGCCAGGTTTAGGCATTTGACATCCCTTACAGTTCCACAGACTCTTCCTAGCTGCTCTAGTGGAAGAGAAAGTCAAGCTTGACTAAGTCTGCCCATGCATTAAAATGTACCATGTCTGCTTACACCATGCTGCTAATACTTCATTCCCAAAGCAAAATCCCCATAACTTACAATTTTCTTCCCTGACTCCTGGGACTGTATCAGGTGCCCACCAGGGATGGCAGCTGATTAAAGAGGGATGGGAAAGAGGGGGAAACAGTAATTTCTGCTATTTCAGCTGCTCTGCAAAGGATGGCATTTCTGCACGACAGTCTCTAGAAAGAGTTTACTCTGTTGATTAATCAAGGTTCTCATCAGACTATTGAAGCAGAAGGAATGAGGCTCTGCTACAGCTGGAGGCTGCAGCTGAACCTACTCACATCCATGCACAACATGAAGCTCAGGCTGTATCAGAGCAGGACGAGTATAGCAGCCATCAGTGCAAGTCATCAGCCTGAGCACTCATGTCCTGGTGATTCTGGGCTTGTTAACTGTATGGATTGTGGCATATATACCTTGCTGGGCTGATTTAGCCCTCATAGTCACACCTTTTGGTGACTTGTATGCGCACACATAGATCCAAAAGCAAAGACATGTATTAGTGCTGCTGTTCCAAGAGATCCACCCACCACGGAACTATTCATAGATGTACCCCGGAGTTATGTTCCAGCCCACTCCATTGTAGAAACATGTCTTTACCTTCTGTTCCTCATCAATTTTAACTAGGGTCAGAATTCACACAAGGACATACATACGTGAGATGGTGAGAACCACCTCCTCACAGCCCTTCCAGTGGTGGCCTGGCCCTACCTGTCTAAGGTGGGTGTGAGACAGCCTCTGGATTTGTCTCTCCCTACTTCATCTCAACTTTGGAGACCTCAGCATCACGCTCGGGATGATGCTGAAGCTCAGCTGCAGTGCTTTGGCTTTGTCAGTCATGCAAATCTGCTGCCCCATTTAAGTAAACGTATTAAGTACATTAATGTACCTAATATACATTATTTAAATACAGAACACTGCCATATTACCACTGCTGTACCTCTAGCAGCAGCTCCCTCCAGGTAGTAATTGTGCGTTCACATTACTGTGGCCTTTCAAACCATGGCATGAGGTCTATTTGTGAACTATTACCTGTCCTTTGGCAACTGCATGCCGATGCGGTGCAGACATCTGTAAAGTTTGGCTCTCCAGTGGCTGTAGTTGCTGCTAGCTTAATACTGGCAAAGGCTCTGGAATTTGTTCTGTGTTCCATCTGTAGGACTTTAATGAGGATTTTTCCTCCATCACTCCCCATTTTGCACATACAGATGCCTTGCATTTTATAAGCCTTATGTAGAAAACATACCACTTATGCAAGGTAGTACTATAACTATGTTTATGGTAAACTCCATCCACATTCTGGCTCTAGTAATCTGGTTCTGGTGACTAGATAGCCATGGCTCTGGCATGCAAATAGATCATAAATGTGTCACACGATTACTACAGGAGCAGAATCACTGTCGCTTGCAGCAAGCCTGCGTTTGTACTTGTAAGAGGGTGACTGTAATTGGAACCACCAGCAGTCACTCAAGCCAGGAACCTTTTGGCTTCCACACAGGTCTGCTTAGAACACTAGTGCAATTACTTACGTGAACTAATCCATAAAGGATGTTTTTCTGTTGTCTCTACATTAATTGTTTCCAGCTTGTGGCTTGGAAATGTTATTGGCCCTGGGAGGCCAAGGGGAGAAGGGGAAGAAGGAATGTCAGAAAGCTTGGATGAATGTAGGAGGTATTTGAGGTTTTTCTTCCTACTCCTACATTCATTAAATCATGGGAACAAAGGTAAAACTATTTGATTAAGTCACGCTCAGTAGAGCAGACCCTGATGTGCCATAGGGCAGCTTTGAAATATTCTGTAGTCACAAAACTTTCTTACTGGGTCATTCTGGTCTCCAGGCACCTCTTGCTGCTTAGGGGCAGGTCTGCAGCCTCCCCTCTGTGCCCGCAGAATGTGGGCACCAGCTTTCAGCCCAAATACTCAAATCTTGGGAGCCCATGGAGCATCTTTGCGGCTTTCTTCCTCCTGTGGCTGCTGAGTCTGTGTTGTTTGTCTTTGGCTTCCTCACCTGTGACTTACAGATGTCAGCCCCTCTGCCTACCCTCCATTTGCTCTTTCTCCTCATCTTTGATCTTGCCAGTTTAGGCTAGAAGAGCATCACAGTAAGCTAGCTTGGCAACCAATCTTCAGAAGAGCATCCTCCCTGCTGGCTTCTCAGAGCAGTTTTGCCCTCAGAGGAGCACCTACCAATATATCTCTTCCCTCACTCCACCTTTTTGCAACATCCGTTCCTTTCTTCTTGTCTTTACCTCAGAAATTCCTACTTTGTAGTTTATTTTTTCTCTTGGCACAACTTATTGTCCCTCCTTCATATTTTTCATATTTTCCCTTCTCTGTACCAATCCCTCCCTTTTCCACTTGTGATCATGCCAATACCCATCTTGTTGTGTATCAGTTCTGGAAAACATCCAGAACTCCCTCTGTGTGCTCTTCCATTGGTCTCTCTGAGCAGAACACCTCCAGGGAGCAGCTCCCTGCCAGCAGACACCCAGACATCCAGAACCATTCAATCATTTGGGTTATGAGCAGAGCCAGCAAACAGTGAACTTGCACTGAAGGTGGCTTCCCAGTTTGTAGGAGGTCACCTTCCTCATGCGGTGATGTTGAAGATCTACAGCTGAGGAGCAGCTTCAATGTCCAACGCCGTCAAGGATGAGTTTGGAGTGTAGCTGAGCTACCATTGAACATCTCTCCTCTGACTGCATAAAGATGCCTAAATCCTCAGCTTTACACAGTCAGGTGTCTAAGACACCGAATATCCACAGTAATTGTGAATATTCAGCTTCTGTGTGGGAAACACCCATGGATATGGGTATTTTTGAGGAGAAAAACATTGTAGGGAAGATTTGGACATTTCCAGTACTGGTGCCACTTGAGTACGAAGGCTCCGTATGTGGAGCCTGATGCTTGGAGCACTCGAACTCCCTGTTCTTAAAGGGGGTGTTGGAAACAGTGTCTCCTTCTGTCTCTCAAGACTCCAACCCTGCATGTCAACACTCTGATCTGAAGGCAGCTGTACTGAAGAAATGTTCCCACATCAAAATGACTCATTAGCAGCGTCTGGGCTGAGGCCACACTATTCTGAGTCAAGCTCCACTTGTCCCATCTCCAGCATCCAGTCTGTTCCAGAGAGGCTGCATGGCCTAGACGACCTTTGTTCATTAACTAACACATGAACATCCCTTCCCAGCAGTAGCTTCCACATGCTGATATTACTCACTTGACATTGAAATATTGATGGAAAATGTCTATTTAATACTGGAGGCTATTCCCTTCTTCTATTCATTCCAAACTGTAGCCTTTTGGATGAGGTTTTGGCATATTGCTGGTTTCTCCAAAGCAATCACCTCCTGCAAATGGTAATCAGCTAATGGAAAAATAACATCCATCTGAAGCACTTGGAAAGAGAGATCATGAAGGTGCTTCACATAAACCTGCAAATTTAATCCCAGATAAAGAAACTAGAGTTCTTCTTTAGAAATGCCTGTTGCTTTGCACTGGCTGCTCTTTCCAGGCATTAAAGTTAGGAGTCCTCTGCTCCTCTAAACACAGAGCAGGGAAGGCAGGCATTGTAGCGTGTTGCTCATCAGGGTATTTGGCATGGTGTGGTTTTCCTGGGATGGTCTCTCTCACTCCCATCTTCCTCTTTTCTGTCCCATTCAGAGAATTAAAATGACTTGCTGTGCCCACACTGGAGCACAGTGCCACAAGAAATGGCAGTTGTGCTAAGTGAAATGTAAGCAAGCTTATTTGCCTGTTTGCATGAGGTTTCTTCAGGCACGCCAAGTATTTCAGCTGTGGAAAGAGCACAGTTGTTTCAGTACGGTCAGGCTGTACGCAGACAGCCTGGGGAATTCAGAAATCGTTTCCTTAAATTCAGTGCTGCTTCAAGCTTTCGTTTTGCCTATAATATTGTGTGGCCTGGGTTTTCCTCTGCAGCCTACTCACCATCTGCAAAGCTGTTTTAAATGTGCCACTGCATCTTGATCACTTTCCCCAATAACCAGTGTTTCATGCTAAGCAGAAGTGCCTTCAGGTTGGCCTGAGGCATCAGGACCTGCTTTCACTGAGCCTGGACTCAAAGTCAGTCCCAGGTCGCCTCATCCTCTCACAAGGGAAGAGACCAGCCTGGGCCAGGTTGTGACATCCAGAGCATCCCTTGACTTTGCAGAGAAGATGGCCACAGAACTGGCTTGAAAGGCAAGCAATGGCTGGAGGTTCCCTTTCCCAGGTGCTCTGGGAAGGTTCTGAACGGCGTACTGTGCCTTGCAAGCACAGGCCTGTCAGCATCATCTTTCTTCACACTCATGCTCCCTTTGCTCCCCATGGATCTCCACACTGGGGTGGCTCTCCCCAGCCTCCTGGAAAGAGTGGAAAGAGTCCTAGACTCTGCTATTCTTGCAAAAGCCCCTCTATTTCTTGCTGGCTGTTGGAAGCCAGAGGGATTGAAGTCTGGAAAATGAAGAGAAATGGATGGTGAAACAGTGAGGTCATTGGAGTGATGTCAGATAAAAGCTTTTGAATGTGGTGTTAGCAAAAAAAGCTGCAATTGATGGTTTGCACATTAACCTGACATTTCCCTGCTAATTCTGAATTAAAAATGATAACACTGATAGAAAACTACTTCGTGTTATGATGAGAACAGTAACTCACCATCAAACCCAAACCCATTTTAGTGCCATCATTAGGGTTCTGGACTATTGCTCTGTGATGTGCCATTCTTTTTCCTTAGTTGTAGTCAACATGTTAAAGTCTAAGCATGACCATAAGGTCTTGAAGCAAGCATTTGTCTCTGATTTTACTCAGAAAATATTTTGTTTCTATTGCAACCAAAAATCCCAGGCCTTTGGCTGGGCCCTGTGCTTTTCAGCTGCTGTGGCTCTCCATGTGGTTCTGTTATTCCACTACCAGTTGTGCAATCTGGAATGCTAATGCAGGCCAAGGGCCTGGCATGGGCCATACACGCACCAGTTGGCTCCTAATTTGATACCTCTAGCAATCACTGGTAGTGATGTTAAGGCACACTGGAGCCTTTGTCTCTCTGGGACTGAACCCTCTAGAGTCAGCACTGATGGTCTAGGCATGAACTCCTTCAAAAATCAACCATTAATCTCAAGTTTCAATTACTTCTTCATGAGCTGTTAAACATCAACATAAATAAGTGTCCGTTGCCATGTAATTAAGAGGATTTTCATTTCTATAACAGTGGCAGGATTTGGTTGACTTCCCGTTACTCTGTTGAAAAGTAGAAGAACTTGGGTGTGGGCTGGTAAATGGAAAACAAAATCTCTTTAGTCCTTCCATTGCCACTGATTCAGCAGCAGCATGAACATTAACTATAGGGAACAAATCCAGCTTAAACGTGGACAGATGTAGGCCTCTGGGCATCCTCCTCTGGCTGTTATTGCAGGGCAAAAGCCCAAGGGTATGAAGCTTTTAGCTTTGAGGGGACTGCTTGAATTTGCCTGTCCATGTTAGTGATTATGGATCGAAAGTGCCTCTAGTCTTATGTGAGGGTATTTCTGGGCTCCTCCCCGCATAATGGGCTTCCCCTATATCCTGTTGGGGGTTTTCCTGCAGTTCCTCCAAGTCATAACGTATCTAAAGGTTAAAGAAGGACTCCTGACATCTGCTGCTCCTTTGATGTAATCTTCCACACTGAGAAACTGTCGGTCAGCATGAACTGCTCTTGTCCCCAGACTGTCATCCAAGAGTTTATAGGAGGAGAAATCAAGGGGAGGAAGACAAACGAGGCTTCCTTGAAAACTAACTTAGGAAATAAGATGAATGGGGTGCTGAGAGGATTTAAAGAGAAATGCCCCATGCCCCAGAGCTCTTGGATGAATTCCTGGGGGCTGCAAGAGGTGACCAGAGGATTAATGAGGAATTTAGACATTGGCCTCCAGGGTGGGTTTCTCTTTTGAAGGTGGTCCAGCTTCTCCCACAGTTTGGCAAACCTCCCTGCAGACCTCTGTTATGCAGCAGTAGTCTGCTCTGGCTAAAAGTGATGCCAAGCCCTTCTATGAGACATGAAGAGGATGCAAAATAAGCTTTGTTCTGCATACCTGTGCTGGTTCAAATTCTATTGAACTTAAGAGAAAGCTTTTGGTTCAGTATTTAATCTCTAGATTTCTGTCATTTAGAACTCTGCCTTACAGGAGGAATTGTAGCATCTAAAATACCAAGGGACTGAGATTCTCCAGCCCTTCCTCCTAGTTAAACAATCCCACCTTTAAGTGACATTTGAATCGTCCAACCTCTCCCTCTGATGTGAAAAACATGCTGACAGTAATAAAATCTGCTTAGTTTTGGCAGGAATTATTGCTTTAGCGTGGTGCCACTATAAATTCTGGCATGCTTTTGCAGGGAAGATGGTCTGGAGTTTAGTTTATAGAGGAAAATGAGCAATAAGCATGGAAGACTGATAAGAAAAGGGCTGCTACTTTTGAGCCAAGCAATTAAAAAGGCAGATTGTAAATGAAATTTCCTTAATTATCTAGATTCTAATTCCGTTGCTATAAATGAATTTAATTAAATGGAATCTTGAGAAGTTGAAAATTGCACTTAAGGCAAAAAAAAAAAAGCTGATGCTCAACCCCACTTTAAGAAGTGATATTTCGTTAATGTCATATTATGTTTTCATATGTTTTCCTCCTAATTGCAGATACCATAAAATGTGTTACACTGTTGAATCCCTCATCGTTAAGTGACGACAAACTAATCCCTAACATCAAAAACTAAGACGTAGAGCAAGGCACTGGGATGTGTAGGGAAGATGGTGCTGGAAGGTGACAGCAAGCCATTACACACCCACATTCCGTAGAGTGAAACCATGATTTATGACCATCTCTGATGTTAACACTGAGCTCCTGGCTGTAGCCTATGAAAATGTGGGAGTTAAACACCTCCTAGGATTACACTTGGCCAATCATGCCGAGTAATGTGGGAGTGTAATGAAGTCAATGAAGTTTGAACAGGTCCAAATGGACAGTGCGTGTGTTTCAAGTATGGGCAGTGGCCAACTAAACCCATCTCTCCTGTCTCCTAAGGGAAAAACAGCCACTAAGCAGATGAAGACTTTCTTTTTTGTCTTTCATATTTTGAATGTGATCCTGTTACAGGTAGGCAAGTGAGATGATGGCACTTTCAGGGCACTGAGTGACAATAACAGACACAAACTCTCTGCCCAGAAGAATCCCTCAAGGTGGGGACTGGCTGTGTCTCACCAGAAAGCCTGGTTTCTGGCAGAAAGCACTGTTTATAGAAGACCAGTTTAGGGACATGAACATGCTGCTTGTCCTCAGGTCTGTGCTGTATATGTCTGCCTTATTTTAATTGGATAATTGCTGGCTCCTGAAATGCTTCCTTCTAGTAATTACAGCTTCTGTTTGTTCCTCTGCCTCAAATACGTGGTGTGAGGGAGGCTTCATCATTCTAAAGGCTTCTCTCTTTTTACTGCGTTTCTTCTCCCTCTCAGTGTTTTCGGCAATCTCCTCTTAAAACACACCAGGTTCTCCTAAATCCCCTTGAATTAACTTGGGCGGTAATGTGGTGAAGCAGACTCGGGAGGGTTTGAATCTGGACTTACTTCCCATGTCAGCTTGTTTTTCTGGGTGTTCTTCAAGAGCTGTCCTGGCCTCAATTTGCTTAAACCCCTTTAACAGCTAACGCTGCTCCTTTGTTTTAAACGTTTTGAAGCTCTCCAGCTACAGAATTCATTTGTTAATGACTCTGGTGTCTGGACCTACAGAGGTGGTGGTGCAGCTCCTCCTCTCTTGCTGCCTATCCAGATGTTAGCAAAGGGGTGAGTGCTGCATTACAGCTTGGAAAGCCGTTTTCCACTGTGATTTCCAGACATCTTTTGTCTGCTCTTTTGTTGTTGATTATAGACAAAGTTGTTGGTGAGGAAGGATGACAAGAGCCAGTCAACAGCTATTGCATAGAGCATTGCTGGGATCCCAGGGGAGCAGCTTTCCTCCCAGGTGTGCTCCCTGGGAAGTGAGCCTGGGCAGGTACTTATTTTAATGCCATCTGACAAAATGCCTTTACAAAGCAGCATGGCTTTCTGAAGCCCTCCTCCTTTCTCATGGTGATCTGCTATTTCACAACAGAGGGAACAGGTTTTTATGGTGCAAGGTGATGCTTGTAAGCAAATGCTAACATGAAGGAACAAATGTTCAAGCAGAGAGCTGGGAGGTGATGGTGCTCTGCAGCCTGTGGTCACCATCCTGTGCACAATGCCAGGTGTATGGCCATTAAGGTATTGAGGTGACAGAAGGACAAAGCTCCTCACATCAACAGCACTGACAAGACAAAAGACTTGAGAAAGGAGCTAAATTTGGCTGTACACATAGGTGACTCACAAAACCTCATCCAGTTATAAGGAGAGTCACTGGTCCAGTTCCCATGGGAGCCGGTGAAAATGCTACCAGGGATTTCAGTGGGAATTTGACTTGGCCATAGGGAATGTTTTCCCTTTTGTAATTCTTTGGGGTTTGCTGAATTGTTTCTTCCAAGATTGCGGCGCATTAATCAGGAGCAGTGCAATGAGGCAAGCACGTAATTCCTAAAGCATCACTGCTTCTGCTAATGATGAAACACCACTTTGTGCTGAAATCATGTCTGGGGCACTGGGAAAACAGGGCTTGAAGCAGATGTTGGTGCGGTGCTGCCTGGAGATCGCTGCAAGGAGATGTTGCTTAACCATCCACCACAACAGCATCTGCACGTGTGCTGGTGCGTGAAAGCTGTGGGGCTAGAGATGGGCCCGGATGGTGCTGGGCAGGAAAGGTAAAAGGCTGGAACAAGTGATGGGTCAGGAAAGGATGGGGTGTTTTTGAGGGCACCAGGCATTGCTGGGGAGGAGCTACCCTTTGAAAAGGGAGAACTAAGACTAAACAGCACACATCTTGAGTTTCCCCATGGAAAGGTAGAGAGTTGGGAGAGGCTGTTGTGTTGGTGGGGCAGCAGTTCCCTCAGTGATCCCCCTGTGTGAGCAACGGAAGGGAGATCTTGGGGGCTTTCCTCCTCTGCCAGGCAGCAGAACACGGCCAGGGCACCTCACTGCTGGTGAAGGACTCCCCATGCCACCACATTACAAATCCCAAGGGCATGGCAGCTCCTTTGGAGCAGGAGAAGTGGGAGCAGCACCGCAGCCCTCCCCATGGCCAGGGCGGCGCAGCCCTGCACAATGGCACCGGGGACGGCTCCCTTCCAAGTTCAGCAGTTAAAGGAAATGATCATATCAAGAAAGGAAACCCCCTTAACATCAATACGAGAATTATTCTGCACATAATTCAGAGCACTTGTGACTTCTCGCTTGCAGCCATTGTTTCTCACCCGTGCAAAGGCTGCTCGCTTTGGGCCTTGCCACTTAGGCAAGGAAGCAAAAGTTGTTTGCAAAGACTGTGGGACAGTTTTGAGGTTGGAATTTCACCATGAAGCTATTGTTTCGGTTATCAGCACAAGGTTCATTGATAACCAGGGGTTGTGCAAGGGGGTGACTATCACTTTTTTGAGGCACCATTTAGGATTACCGGTTATCACTGAACATTGCTCCACAGCAAAATTATATATATATAATATATGCATATATTATATATAACACATATATGTGTGTGTATGCATATAAATATATATAAAATTGACAGTTGATCCCTTGTGCACTCAGAGCATGTTTGACGTGTGCTGCAATCAAAAGAAACCCCAGCAACTTATCGAATCTAGCATAAACCAAGGGGTGCAGTTCCTTTGATAGGAAAGCATAAAGCAGAAAGGCCAAAAAGACTTTAGAAAAGAAATCATTATTTCCACTTTCTTATTATCTATAAATAAATCTATAAACTAGAAATGAATATTGTGCCCAGGTCTTAAGTGCTCCCTATACAGTAAGCTCTTGTTTCCCTAGGCCGGGTGTCTAACAGTGCTCATCTTGGAGGTGGGAAAGTTCCTCTCTGGAACCGCGGCTCTTGGAGGACGACCTAAGAAATGTCCTCATTTTTATCTATATGTGTATTTTGTTTTACTCCCCCTGCCAGGAAAAATAAGTTTTTGGGAAGGGGAAGGCACAGCCTTTGGCTCATGGCCTGCAGCCAGTCCTGCTGGGAGCAGGAAAAAGGATGCTCCCTGGGATGACAATAGCACATCTGATGCTTCCATAGAGGATAGTAAACGGGCATGAAAACTGAAGGCCTTTTTTATAAGAGTAGTTACACTGAATTATAGTATTATTGTTATTATTAAATCAAATGATACTCTATAAGGGTGGTTACCCTGATCAGTGAAGAGCCAGATGATAGCACCATACATGTTGCAATAGAGCAATGATTCCAGTGCTTTTCCATGGAAGCCATCTGGAAACCCAGGTTAATCCCAGGCTTCTGCTCACAAATATTTGCGTGTGTGTTTACTTGCCCCTGAACCTCTTCTCCAAATAGTGTCAGCAATTAAACTCCTTCCCAGCACTCTGCTCTGGCTGACCCAGGCTAACATGCAAAAGCACTGTGGTGTTAATGGGTGCTGGTGGCCACCCGTGCCCCCAGCGTTACGTTCTGTGTGGTGTTTGTGAGGCTGGTTGGGCTTTGCTGTAGGTGTGTGTTAGCACATAGTGCCTCTTGGGCAGCTCCATATCCTCCCCGTGGTTTTGCTGCTCCCCTGGGGATTTGGGTGGCAATCTAACCTCTAATCCAATTGTTATACCTAGAACCATGCTAGAGAGAAATAAGAATCTCCCTGCTGGGGCTCAGAACTGCTTCCTCCACCTCTGGGCCCCCAGCCAGCTGAGGATCCCATTAGGAGACGGAGGAGGAAATCAGCCTTAAGTAGCCACTCAGATTATGGCCACTTGGCTGGGGCAGTCTCAGGTCTACTCACAAAAGAGTTAATTGAAAGAGAAAAGGTTCCCTCCCTCCCTGGATTTATGCTGCAAATTCAAGTGCTCAGTCGAAATCAGGTGCAAAAGAAATGTGATTCCCAGTGAACTGTTATTGGATCTCCGGCTATCTGATAGTGTGGCATAAGGACCTTAAGTCCTTAGATGGCTGAGGTTTGATTTGGAATGGATGGAGAATGGCAGAAGATGTTGACATGCTGAAGTTCTCGCTCTCAGGCAGTGGGCACATAGTGGCTCCTTGGCAGCTTTGCCAAGCACTGAGGCCAAAAGCACCTCATTGTTCCTGCATCTCCTTCCTACCATTCACTGGTTGCTGGAACAAGGAGGATGTGTTGTGCCCTTGAAAATGAGGATGGGGCTTTGCTCTCCTTGGATAGTGGTGGCTGTATCCTAAGCCTGGGTTCAAAGCAAGGGCTGCTCTTGCTTGCCATTGCTGTGCAGGGATTCGCCTTCAGTGACCAGTCTAATCTCTCAGTGGCTGTGATGTCCTTGTGCCTGCGTGGGGCTGTCCTCCTTCCTCCCCACTGTGCCTGCAGCAGAGGGGATGCTGCCCTCCTGAGCCTCCCACCCTCTCCAGCAAATCAGGCTTCTTCTCGGAAACAGCTGGATCCAGATGCTGAAGCAGGAAGGAGAAGGTGGGGAACGGGGCTGCCTGCCTGCGGAGCAGGAGCCTGCCCGGCGGGGTGCCTGGAGCCCGGCTTCCCTGCTCTGAGCAAGAGGTCCCTCTGGTGGGGATCTCGGCTCCAAAGCGAGCCCAAAGCCGCACGTGGACCTCCGGCCGCTCTGACCAGCAGCTCCCTGAGCCCCTCGTTCCGCTCCCCCCCGGCAGTGCTGGAACCCAACCGGTTTGTCCATCTGACCCCATGGGAGCAGGGGCAGCCCTGGCTCTGGGGCTGATTTCTGACCCTTTCCTCGCTGCGCCTCCTCTCTCACCCGTTTACCCCGGGCCCTTTGGCCGCACACCAGCCGGTGCCCTTGGCTTTATCTCACACTGCTCTGCTTCTGCAAACACCCCAGGGCTTGCGCATCGTGCAGTGCCAGGGCTGCCTGGGCAAGGCCAGCAGATAAGCACCGAGTGAGGGGATCCATCCAGTCTTTGCTGGCGCGTGAGGGGGCTGGAGCATCCCCCTCCCTTGCAGCACAGCAGGTTCACCCCATCAACCTGCATCAGTGCTGCCCAAGGGCCGCGCTGGCAGCCAGGCTCTGTAGGGTCAATGTGCTGCATGCCCCGCTCCTCTCTAATTGCAGTTTCCTTACTGCAGAAAATAACCCAGGAGGAAAATGAGGACATCTGGGTTGTTTTCCATAAAGAAAATCAGCCAAGGAGAAGAGTTTACATAAATATAAATTGAGTTTGCTGTGCTATCAGCAACAGCTTCTATCTCATTACAGAGGTCAGCAGATAAGTTTTCTTCTGTGCTTGCTGGGGGAGAGAGACATCACCTCTCCCCGGCTTTGGATGTGTTATCGGTAAAGCCTTGAGTGCTGCGGCTTGCCTCACTTTGTTTATGATTCCTGTGATGTCCCCACCCTGCTTCCAAGGGCTTGGCAGCCTTGGGGAGGGAAGGCAACCGCAGGCAGCGGGGTGGGAATGCTGCGGGACAATGCAGGCACAGGGTATGCAAGTGCTCGCGCTGGGCCAAGGTCAGCTATTGTTCCAGGGATTATAAATAGCCCTGCTGGTAACAACGCAAAACGGAGCCTTGAAAGAAAAGCTTCATTTCTTCTTTAGCTCTGAGGTGAGGAAAGTGGAACAAGTTATAAGGCGGCAGCAGAAAGGAGTGTCTCCACCCTTGATCAGATCTATAAAACACGGTTATAAAGTTGTGCCTGAATTTCCTGCTTGTGCCAATAATGAAGATTTTATTTGGTTTACCTGCAAAGCACGACAGGTAAATGTGCTCCGAGGAGAGATGTAAAACAATAAGTGTGGTTTTCCCTGTTAAACAAATGTGACATTTGTACCTGCGTGGCAAAGTCAAAATAGGCTTTAAATTATAGATCAAAACCCTACTTCTTTATGTATTGTTCCTGCAAAATCAGGTTTAGAAGAATAAATCAAGTTTCTGCTTGATAAATTTTCAGATGCAGTGATTTTTTGCTTGTTTTTCAATAGCATTGGTTGGGCAAACCCCAAATCCTCATCACATCCATCCCCTGGGCGCAAGCATTGTGTTTGCCCCTTCAGAGCAGGACTGGCTGTGTCAGGGCAGGGAGTGCTCTGCAGGAATGCTCTCTTCTGCAGTGCAAGTTCAAGGGCACTAAAAGTGAAAACAGTTCTTGCTCGGCTGCTCCTGGGGCTGACTTACAGCCATTTCTCTGTGGTCTGTGGTTGCAATCTAATTCCAACTGATCTTGGCTCAGAGGGTTAATCTCTCTCTAAATCTCTTCATGATACTGTCTGACTCTCTTTCCCACATTGCTCACCAACATGATGGTGGCTATGGGGCACTACAGGAGCAGCATATCCCTTTTTATTAGTAGGGTTCTCTTTTCAAAGGAGGGGCTGACAGCAGCCTAATGCCAAGAGGCTTTTAATCTGTGTTATGCCTGCAGCTGAGGACATCAGCCTTTAGAAGTGCTAAAGGGAAGGCACAGTCTGACAGATAAGATGCTGTCCGGACTGTGGAAACCTGGGCTCAATTGCAGGCTTATCATGGGACTTTAGGGACTTAGGATTCTTGGTCTCTCTGGTGCACCCATCCTCAAACGAATTGAAACAAAAGAAAGTTGTGCCTCTAGTCCCCCCCGTCCAACTCTCATTTCTCCATCTATGAATTTAACTTAAAAGCAATTATCACCCTAAATCCCATCCATGCTTTGAAGCAAATAGACACCCCAGATTCATTTTCATTTAGGTCAGGGGCCAAATATATGTGCAGATCCCAAACTGGCTGAGGAAAGGTAGCTTCAGAGATGTGTCCTGTGACAGCGTGAAGTAGTTTCAGATCTTCCCAGAGCTTTTATTCACATATATTATGCAGTCATTGTGCTTCTATTAAAGCATTCATTACTTCTAGAAATTAACTGAAAACGTGGATGTGCATCTCAGGCCCTTTTTGTGCACCAAAAGCTGCCACAGGTATTTAATTGCTCGTGCTTGTTTATCTGGATTGCAGAGAGATGAGATGGGCTGTGCACTGCTGCGATCCTGTGTGACCAAATGGAATGCTCTGCACTTAGGCATCGAAACACTGATTGCAAGGAAAGTGCTTGGAATTGTGCTCTGAAGTGCTCTGATTGTATTAATTACGGCATTATTGCACATTACGGCTTCAGTGCATGTGTTAGTTTATATCTTGTCTTCCTCTGTCTTGCAAGCCCAGAAAAGATATAATTACAGCACATCTTTCCTTTTTAAGTTTCCTGCTGGGATATTTTCTGCTTGAAATCAATGCCTGCCACTGTGCCTGTGAAATTTCCTGAGGAAGTAGTTTAAATGGTGCTGTAAAAACCAGGACCGATTTAGCAAGCAGGAGCAATCCAATGTTGTTTCCAGAAACCCACAGCACGGAGGGCAACAGAGGGCAGAGGGGCTGCGGAGTTTGTGCCTGCTGGTCGCATTGCTCTGCAGATAGCTGTGCATGGGAATGATCATCAGAGAGGGAAAAGGGATCAGGGTCCTAAGCAATGTGGATCCAGGACATCAGGAAGGATTGTCTACTTCAGTGTCAAACAGGAAGGTCTAATGAAACAAGGGAAATAGCTTTATTGCTTCAAACTGCTCTACTTCCAGGAGGTGTCCTGGTCTCTTGTTAGCAGAGTCTAGAGTCACGTTATGGGAAATAGCAGAATAATTCCCCTTTTTATCTCTTCTAACTGCCTCTACTGATTTACGTTGGGATGCACCCAGCTCAGTAGCGAGGCTCTGGTTGCAGTCCTGATCTTTGCTGGCATCACCAGCAGCAAGTGGGAGAGCAAGCACTGGCCAGCTGGGAATGCTCAGCAAGGCTCTATTTCCATAGGCAGAAACAGAGGTGTTTGCTACTCTGCTTCCATCCTTCCCCTGCTGTTAATGTGCCCAGAAGTAGAGGATGCCCCTTTAGCAAAGCATGGGGATGGTTCTGTTGTTTGCAGACTCATCAACAGCACTTCGGATGGGAGGACAGGATGCCTCTGGGAGCCCTGTCAGGCTTGGGGATACAGATCACCCCACTTCAAATGTCCTGCACAGGTCCTGGGGATATCAAATTGGAGTCAGTGCCCTGAAGACCCCTTTCAGATGTGGCTGTGATGGGCAGTTTCATGCAAACCCCTCCCTAAGCACTTGAGCTGCTGTAATAAGAGCATCTTGGTGATGGTATTGCTAGGTGTGAGCACTTACACCTTGGTGTGTTGTGACCGTAGGAAATGCTGCTCGGGTGGAAGCTGAGAGCAGAGCCAGCTTCTCTGCTGTATTCTAGGATTATGACTATGTTTTACAACAATTCACCATCAGGTGGAGCAGTTTTGGAAGAAAAGAGCAGAATTGTTTCCCTTCCACCCTGCCCAGGTTCCAGACAGTGCGCTATAGCATCCTGCCCTCTCCATCAGCGAATCTTCAATTACTTGTACGTGGGCCTTTATTTGCAGGGTACAATAACGTGTTCACAAATAACTGCCAATAGTTTGGTAGCCCCGGTGCTCCGCTGGGAAGTGCAAGATGCTGTTTTCAGTTTCTTCATGCAGAGAGCAGTTCAGCCTGGATTGGTGATTGGTTTGTGAGTGTGGGGCTGGCTGTGATGGCAGCTTGTGAGGAGCTGGCTCTGCAGAAGTGAAATGGAAGGATGCTGTGCAGCAGTCTGGGGCATGGGCAGAAATCAGGCGCTTGGTGATATTTCAGGTGAGGTGTTAAAGCGTTTCCTCACATGAGCAGCAGGACAGTAAGGGTCTGATGTGTACAAAATGAGAGCAGAGTATAGGTCAGATGGACACAAGGATGCCTCTGGCGTGCTGGGAGCCTGAGCCGGGTCTTCAGACATGGACCTGTCCTATCTATTCAATGGAGTCAGTCTGTGCTGCTTCGACATTACGCCACAACAGCAATAATCAACTGTTTAGGGCAGATATTTGAGTTGTGCTCCAGGAACTCACTGAGTAGTACTTGCTTTGACACTGCAGTACATGAGTAAGTACCTCTATATTTAGGCACTGCTGCATAAAGGGAAGCTTGCTGGAGTGAGGCATCTGAACCATGGTGGAACACACAGCAAGTGGGGGGATAAATGCTGGTTGAAGCAGAGGAAAAGAATGGATCTTTAACGAGAGACTGGAAAAAAGCCCTTTGCCTCCGGAGGGCTCTGGGGAGAGGGGAAAGAGTATTTTCTTCAGTTCTAGAAAGGCCCAGGCTCAATGAGTGCACGCTGTCTCCGTTAGCATCTTGTGTGCTTCAGAGAAATACACCTGCTGATTCCTCTCGATAATAGAAGTTAAATGAGGTGCACCAAATACACATTTCCTTGTCATGAATTTCCAGGAGCTCAATAACACTGTTTTGGCAGGTTAATCTGGCAGTCCTTGCAGTGATGTCTTTAAAGGTTCATTAAACCCTTCAATGAACTCTTGGGTTTTTTTTTTTTCTAAGCAAAAGACTAAAACAAAGACATTTTTGTGAATAATAACCTGAGTAAAAAGACTTGATAAAACCTCCATTACATCGTGTGGTACCTCATCATCCTTATGACTTCTCCATGTGGGACAGAATCTAATTGTCTGGGTCTTACCATAGAGGGTCATAGCTTCCCCATGAATGCACTCCTTTCAGTGGCTATTCTGCCAAAGAGTCTCCCATCCTCCTTGGGTGTTTCAGATTTGATACCGTTCCTTGGTGCCAGACAGCTGTAGGTTTTAGAGGTGAAATCCTGCCCAGCCCTGAGCACCTATCAGGGGAGAGAAGCTCTGCAAAATGAATAGAATTCATCTCCCTCCTCCTTGCATGGGGAGGTAAAGGCAGCTACAACGGGGGTGCAGACAGGGCATCATAAAGCAGGGTGAACAACCCAAGGAGATGGCAGCCCCCCTTGCATTGCCCTGCCAC
>JANRGW010041810.1:0-53767 GCA_024733675.1 Psilopsiagon aymara | reverse complement strand
CCGGTGGCGCGCTGGGGCTGGTGGCGGTCGGTGCGGCATGTTTGGGTTTCGGCTCCTCAGCACCGCGGCGGTGCTGCTGCTGCTGCTGTTGTTGCTGACGGCCCATGGGGCCATCCCTCCGCCGAAGGATGCGGCACGCATGGCGCGCTTCGTGCTGCACGCCTGCGACTGGGGCGCGTTGGCCACGCTCTCCGCGCAGAAGGGGCTGCGTGGTTACCCGTTCGCCAACATCTTCTCCCTCAGCGACGGGCCCCCCGGGCCGCTCAGCGGCAGCGGCGTCCCCTACTTCTACCTGACCGACATGGAGATCTCCGTGCAGGACCTGGAGGTGAGCAGGAGCGGCCAGGCTGGCAGGGAAGGACAGAGTGTTCCTACCAAATCAGGTCTGACCTAGTGCATGCAAGCCCTAGATAGAAATAGTGACTCCAGTAAAGGAGACCTAAAGCTTACAAGTGCGTAGGTTGTAAACACAGTGAACCATATGGTGGCTGGAATATCTTTTGTAGGAATCAGGGTTTACACCAGCATTTCTTGAAAGCAATGTAATGGCGCTGCTAGCTGTCCTTTCCATGAATGTCACCTCATTTTTGGGCCCTGGGAACAATTATTGGCCCTAAAGCATCTGAACATAGGCAGTGCTGCCTGAGTTGATGCTTAGTAGTCATAGAATAATCATAGAGTCATAAAATGTTTTGGGTTGGAAGGGACCTTAAAGCTCATCCAGTTCCAACCACCCTGCCACAGGAAGGGACACTTTCCACTAGAGCAGGTTGCTCCAAGCCCCATCCAGTCTGGCATTGAACGTTGCCAGGGATGGGGCAGCCACAGCTTCTCTGGGCAGCCTGTGCCAGTGCCTCACCACCCTTGTACTAAAGAACTTCTTCCGAATGTCTAATTAAAATGGCCCTTCTGTTGGTTTAAAGCCATTCCCCCTTGTGCTGTCACTCTATGCCCTTGTTAAAAATCCCTCTCCAGATTTCTTGTAGGTGTCCTTTAAGTACTGGAAGACTGCTTTGAGGTCTCCCTAGACCCTTCTCTTGGCCAGGCTGAACAGTCCTAAGAAGTTCCTACTGATCATGATCTGAGAAATTGTTGAGCACTACCCTGGTAGAGGAAGAGACTGAAGCTTACAGGATCACTGAGCAGTGGAATGAGGGGCTACAGAATATTTAAACGGAGAATGTCACAAAAAATACCAAAACAGCTGTAAATAGGCAGTGTGGGACTTGAGCGAAGAGAGCTCTTATACAGGCTATTGAAAGAGTAGTAATTAGATCTCTGGAGCAGGTTGCAAAGGCAAGCACATGATGGGAGGTGCTCTGAGGCTCTGACTGTAGTTGGCCTTGTCTCAGGTCTGTCACTTGGATAAAGTCAAGAGAGTTGGCTACAGAGGTAGGGAAATAGTGATTGTATGTGTCCTTCAGTGGATTTTTTTTTTTTTATTGTTTTTCCAGCAACTATTATGGTGTTAGTGAAATAAACACAAAAATAATGGACGTTTTCTGACTTCATTTTACTGTAAACTTTTTTGTCTGTTCACTGTCAGGTTTTAGTTTCTTATATTGAAATAGTTTATGCATCTAAGTGCTGTAGAAAGCCTAACTTGTTTAGTATCTTCTTCTATATCCCAGAATAACTTAAAAATCATGGTATAAACTGCTAACGAACATTTTCCTGTGGAAGGCTCTTCAGTAGATCCTTGTTCTGTTGTTAGAGAGCAGAAACATTTGAGTGTGATAGTCACGTGTGAGGGAGATGGTGCTGAGTAATCATGAGTCACCTTTTTTTGTAGTTAAGCAACTTCCTATCAGGTGGTTCCATCAGTTCAGCAGGGCTCTGCCAGTGTTCAAGTGGCTTTTTGGATGGGTTTGGGGGTTTTTTGTTTGTTGTTTTTTTTTTTTCGTTTTGCTTGTTTTTTTTTGAGATGAGCTTTTTTAAGGAAAGCCAAAGCACATGAACTTTCTTTTCTGGGATATTTGTAGTTGACATTCTGAGGAAGGCAATCCTGGTTTGCACCACTACTTGTCAAGCTGTGTTCACCAAGTCAGTTTTTGTAAATCAGTAGGTACAGATTATTTAATTCTACAAATTAGGTATCTTAAATACCTAGGATTTTTTAAGCCTACCTTTAACAATTCACTTTAAACTTCAAAAGAGCTGAGGCAGTAGAGGGGCTTGTTTTGATGGGGGTGGGAGGTGGAGGGTGTTTTTATATTTGTTTTTGTTTAAACTAATTTTATCAACAGTTAACGAAACTCAGCTACCTTTTTAGTAACGCTTTATCCTTCTACTTATGAAGTTCACTGTATGTCCTTGTCTTCTGCACTGTGCTGTGTCTGTGTAAATTGGAGTGTGTAATAGAATCACAGACTGGTTTGGGTTGGAAGGGACCTTAAAGTTCATGTAGTTCCAGCTCTCTGCCATGGGCAGAGACAGCTTCCGCTAGACCAGGTTGCTCCAAGCCCCATCCAGCCTGGCCTTGAACACTGCCAGGGATGGGGCAGCCACAGCTTCTCTGGACAGTGTCATCATTTGAATATGAAATATCTACACTGCATATTGTTTAGTTTTAGGGAGTGCTGTTTTGTGAGGTTTGTATTTTATACAAACAAACTTGAGCACTGGGCTTTCTTTCACATTCAAAGTTCATGTGAGTAAGGCCTTCCTATATAATTAGGAAAAGGTGACAGCAGCTTTGTTCTTTTTACCAGTAATATTGAATTTAGTAAAGTACAAAATGTGGAAAATATGATGGGTATGACCTTTTTCTTGCAAGAGAATGTAAACCTTATTTTACTGCTTACATTTCAGATCAATTCAAATGCCTCCTTAACTGTGTCTTTGGCACAGACTCCTTACTGCAAGAAGCACAAATATGATCCCCAGAACCCCCTCTGTGCCCACATCATCTTCAGTGGGAATGTTGTAAAGGTAAGTAGCTGAAAGTTGACACTGGATAACATTTTGAGCATGAAATAGTATTGGTTAGTGGATGGAGAAGGGAAAGGTTTGAATTTCTGTGTGAAAGTGTTTGAAGAGATATTATGTGCCATGATACCAGAAGGCTAGTCATAATTGGTGTGAGAAAAATGAAGTTACCACTTCATATTTGCAGGAGCTCTGTTGTTTTCACACCTCAGATATTTGTACATTACCCTCCAGCAATCCTTTAATTGCTTTCACAAGTTCCTCATCAGCAGTTGTTTCAATTAGTTCCTGTTGTAGCATACCCAGAGCTCTAAGTTGTTGATTTAACCCTTTAAACTTTTGCACTGTGTATTAAGTGCCACCACACAATTCAGCTTCCCTTCTCTGTAGATTCTGTTCTATCATCCTATGTGTGTATGCATGTGTTTGCACATGTCTGAACATGGTTGGGTCTGTGTGTGTGTTTGAGCAGGTACATAGAAGGTAAAATTACACCTAAAACATTACATTATAATAATTCAGCAAGTATCCATACTTCTCTGTTTTGTGATTTGTTGAAAGATTTATTCTTATATTGATGAAGAGGTGCCTTACTCGTGCTTACTTTAAAAGCACCCTTTTGATTTAATATTAAAATCAACCACCTTGGGGGTTTTGTTTGTGTCATACAGTGGTATGTCCCACTGAATATGGAAGGACTCTGCCACAGTAGTGAGTCCTTTGGGACAAGACATGGCTGAACTGAAAAGAGCACATTGCAGTCAGCAGTGTTTTTTTAGCTAAAATTTGTGTTCACATGACTGTATCTTACTGTAATACTTTGCTGGTTATTATCTTTTAGGTGAATGATTCAGAAGCAGGCTTAGCAAAAAAAGCATTATTCAGTCGCCACCCTGAGATGGAAAGTTGGCCTAAGGATCACAATTGGTTCTTTGCCAAATTCAACATCACCTGTATTTGGGTCCTGGACTACTTTGGTGGATTGAAAATTGTGACACCAGAAGAATATTACAATGTCAAGCCTTAGTAAGTACTGAGGTTTTGCATACTAACTCTCATTATATTTAGAATCTATAGAAATTCTGTATATAAAATTTTTATTGTCTCTGGTTTTTATACACATTGGTGTATTTTCCCTTACTAGTCTACTGGATGCAGTGCCTGAAATCTTAAGATATGTTTGAATAAGGGATCCACCTACTTAATAATATCAAGTATAGTATGTAAAGAACTATCTATGGCTAACTACACTTGTACCTTATCTTAAAAAACAGAGTTTCTTGAGAGGAAGGACTCTTATAGAATGGGCACAGTCATTGTCTCCTTCTTGAGATAATTGAAAGACAGATGATGCTTTGGTAGAAGTAGTGAGACTCTTCAGCACTTACGAAGCTGTATTAATGGGATTGCAGTAGTATTGCATTATGGTATTTAAAACATGCTTTTGAATCTGTCATTACGATGTTCAGGTATAGAGAAAGTGTGTTCTATTGTCCACGTAAAAATAAGTCTTTAAACTTTCAAATACATTTTAGCACAGTCAGCACTTACACAATTCAGTTTCACTCTTACTCCTTGTAGGTGGAAGAAGATCCTTGCTGATGCTGATACACAGATGAATTACTTGAGTTGTTTCATGAAAGATTTATTTTTTAATGTGTTGTAGAGCTGAATTAATAATGAAAAATCACTTTGCATTGTTAATGAGCTTGTATAATCCTTCTGAAGTAATGTGAATTCTGACTAGCACAGCTTGAATCATGTCATACTCAGAAACCTTTGCATAAGTCTTAACTAAATCTTGTTCACTAGACAATGATTCTGGAAAGATATGTCTGACAGTGCATTCAGAAACACTGTTTACTGGAAAATAAAGGGTTAGTCTAGTTCTAAATCTTTCAGTGCCTTAGTTAAAGAATGGTGGTTTGTGAGCATTTCCAATTTTATTTTGTTTTTAATACTAGTTTAGTTTAGATCTTTATGCCAAAGTACTACAGGATGGCTCAGCTGACTGTGGAATGGAAAGCATTGCTTGTATTACAATGGCAAATGACATGCTGAGTTTCCAATTTCTGTTAATATTTTTCTTTGCTAATATTTGAGCCATTGTTCTATTTTGCTGCACATATTGAATGTGCTATAGAATATGACTAGTGTTTATACAAACTCTTATGTATACCTCAGGGATAAGTTCTTGGTAACTCTTAGCAGGCAGTGGTTATGTGCCCTGACTCTTTAATAGAAGCAGTTTGTGGTAATACCTAAAGTATCTGTCTTTTAGTATAAAGAGTGTAATGGCTTGTAAGTTCAATAAGAATGCTGTAAAGGGTAAATGTTTTCTGATTATAATTCTGAAATCTTCAGCTTTGGTAGTCTGATAAAATAGAAATGTATCAGCTTTTATTGCCCTCAGCAGTAGAAATGAGCAGATTCTTGGCTTTGAAGCCTTACAAAACCTTTTTTGGTTAGTAACCCAAAAGTGAGAACTAAGCAATACAGTATGATAGAGGTGATTCATGATTTGTAGAGAATGAAAATGAAAGGTGTGCATAATTAATTCTGTGTTAAAATAAGCCACACACAACCACAAAAAGAAATAAATTAGCATCTTTTTACCTCCTCTCTCATCTACCACGTGCTAGGTTCGCAAATACCCAAAAGTAATTATGAAAACAGTTGGTTTTACAATGAGCAAATGTTACCTAGTTGTCAGAGTAAAGACTGTGAGAACTTAGACTCCTTAGAGGCAGATCAATATATAGAACACTGCAATTCATCATATCAAATCAGCTTAATGTTGTTACTGTATTGCTACTTGCTGGAATGATTTGTGAAAGTTATTTTTGTTGTAATGTATTACATTTTCCTTCTCTGGAAGGAGAAAAAAGGTACTTGTTACTGTATCAAACCCATTCTGTTCCTCTATTTGAAACTTACAATATGGAAACAATTTATGTTGAATAGATAGCGCTGTCATTAAATGAGAAATTGGAAAATAGTTTTATATAAAGCATAAAAATTGTGGAAACTCAAACGATCCGCTCAGTTCTTAACCATGGGGACACTTGAATGCATTACATGTCACTCTGTAACTTCTGATGTGTGAGATTGATGATGCTGTGCTTTTATTAAAATTAAACTATTTTTTTGACTTTAAAGTGGTGTTGTGTGTTATTTATTATGCATTCAATAATATTTCCCTCTCTCATGCTCTTTCATCTGAGCACACTTTCTTCAGAGTTCTTGTTTTATTGTTGCTCTGGAGTCTTTCATGCTTACTAGAATAAATGGTAAAACCATTTAGAAACTATAAAACCTGTTTATATGGTAAAACCACATAAAAACTATTGTGTGTGGCTTTCCCTCTGTGAATGCTATAAGCACTTCCGTGCTTCACTTTCTTTTCTGCATCTGATACTGTGAAATGGAACATAAAATAACAGTGGAGTTTGTGGAAATGAATACAAGGAAGCCCTATTTGATTATTTCTTTCTGCTAGGGCCTCTGTGTTTCCAGATGACTGTATCATTGGCAGACAGGAGTTCATCCACACCCAGGAAAGCAGGGCTCCATCATGCATTAACAGTTACTTAGAAAGACAAACACCATCACTTGGAATACAGCCCCCCTTCTTTCTTCTCCCTCCAGCTTTATGTGCTGAGCATGATGCCATGTGGTCTAGGATATCTCTTTGGTCAGTTGGGGTTAGCTTTCCCAGCTAAGTCCTCACTGAACTCCTTGTACACCCAGCCTACTCACTAGGAGGTGGTGGGGGGAGAAGTGGAGATGGTCTTGACATTGTGTAAACAATAGCTAAAACATTGGGTTGTCAGCACTTTCATCACAAATTCAAAATGTAGCTCCAAACAAACTACTATGGAAAGAAAATTATCTCAGGCAAAAGCAGTACAACACCTTCAGAAGAATCGCTTTGGTTCGAGGGTTTGTTACAGAATAAAACTTGGTTTATTTCTGGTTGTCTTGTCAGATGTGATGCTCCATTAGTACCAATTCCCAAGTCTTACCTGATTCAGAGTGGAAGGGCTTTTTTTGGTAACGATTAAACAGTTTTGTAATGTACTGCATTTTATTGGAACAGTTTCAAATATCCAAATCTCTTCATGTTTGAAGTTTGATAGGATCCCAGCCAGATATTTCTTTTGGAAAGTGGTGAACAACAAAATGGTTAACCTGACATACAGAGCTGGATTTGAGGGTTCATCAAGGAAGAACTCAACAAGGGTTGTTGAGTTTCTGCATCTCACTGAACACTTGGACAAAGAGATTTTTGTATGTAGAAGTGGAATGTAAAGCAGACTAGGGTATCAATTATACAGAATATTGGACATCTTTCTGTTCACCTCCCTTAGTAACAGGCATGTAAATGTTAGTATCACAAACTCAAGTTATCAGGTTTGGTCCCATTTTTCCTCATCATCTCCCTGTGCTCACCTTTGTTGTATTAGTCTTATTCAGAAAGTTGCTTCTGAGCATGTTTCCTTTTTTCTTAATATCCAGAAATAATAGTATAGCTTTAGAATAGGAAAGGCCAAGTATAACATATTAACATAGCTGTAAATAATGAATCAGTATTTTGGCTATGTGTATGCTCTACCATGGCATGCTTGACGTTATCTGAACTCTAAACAGTAAGGAAGTCAGCCTCCATACCTAAGAGGCTATGAATCTGAGATATGGAATAAACTGAGGCACCCCACTAAATCACAGGATGTTAGGAGTTTAATTAGGATAATCTCAGCCATATTCTCATCTCTCTAATGGTATAGTCCTGTTTTTCCTTTTGTCTGCTTGGCTTGCTCATTGACATGTTTGTGTTTCTATGCCTTGATTTTCTATTTCTTTATTGTGTTGTAGTGTAAGACTTGTGCCTAGCAGATTCTTGTGACGTGCTACAGAGTAGTGCTTAGGTACATCAGCTATTAGTTGAAGCATTTTTTCCGTTCTGTCTGGAATTAATTTCTTAGCTATTTAACGTTATATCTGTGATCTTCACAATAAAATAGAGGTATCTTAATCAGAGTATTAGATTAATACAAAAAGTATTAATCATAACTTAATGGATTAACTTGTTTGTCACAGGCTTTTCCTGAACAACACGATCAAGTTTCAAAATCAAATAAACTGCTATATTATTGTTGAACACCAGAGGGTACCATAGACTTACATGCGGGTTGATGGTTAAATGTTTAATACTGAAAATTGGTTATTGAATTCATCATAACTCAAAGGTGCTGGAAAAACATACTACAAGGGCATGATATGAACAAATCCTTTTTCTACAGTGCTTTACATTAAGAATGCTTTCCTCCATAAACACAGTAGCCTGCTAGCTGCTAAAAAAGAAGCATTCTTCATCTTTTTGTGTGTTTTGTAACCATTTTGTGCTACTGTGTGCTCAAAAGTAATATCCATGAAAATGATTTAAAGGTTTTTAAATTAAGAAACTCTAGTAAAGGAAATGGAGACAGGTTTAGATTGCCTTGGAACATCAGCTGGGAGAAGCCACCTCCAGACTTGACTGATAGTGTATATTTCTCTCACTACTTACTATAAGAATCTGAAGTAAGGGTGTTTCTTAGCATGATGATGCTTAGGCTATTATTAGCTGAACCAAATCACATGATTCTGATTTGTAATTTCCAACAGCTAATTAATCTTGTTGGACTTCCTGTTGCCCTGTAGCCCTTCTCCCATAGTTCGGGTGGCCACTCCTGACTATAAGCAGGTATTTGGGTGATGAGGTAAAGCTGGGAAAGGCATGGAAAAGCTTTTCCTGTTTGCATAGGAGCTGTGATAGAGCTCAGGCTCTTGCTGCTTGCCTAGTCTCACTGACCTTGACCTCAGACCTTCCTCAGCTGTGGCTGGTTCTGGTTGCAGTCACCCAGCCCCCTCTTCTTGACAACGTACTGTGGGAATGGGTAGTACCTCAGTGGCAAGGCTGCAGCCTGGCTGACCATGGGGGCCCTTGGTGCTCCCCAGCAACTGTATTTTCCCTGCTGGGAAGCTCAGTCCATGAGCTTCTCATGTAAAACTCTTGGAGTTGCTCCCAGTGCTTTTTAACTTAAGAGCTTTTTCATCTAGAGGCCTCTTTGGAGTTTCTGCGTTGAATATTATAGTGTATGGAGATTAGAGATAAGATTAGACTCATTCATTCTGGTTGTAGTGGTTAATGTTCTCCATAGCCTGGTTTTCTATGGAAACAAGGCTTCGGTAATGTGTTACGTGTTAGACACTTGATTTTTGTCTGATTTTCTTACTCAATTGAATTTAGTTTGAAACACGTAGTCTGACTTTGAATCTACAAAGCTTCTATATATGTCATGACAGTTCGGAGCTCAAGAGAGGAAACAAAAATCTAGTTCATGTCTATTAAAGGTACAAAATACATGCTTTTTAGAAATTCGATTTTTGTGAATCATGCTGGTTGCAGAGCTGCCTGGAGCCTTCTGGTTGGCTGAGATTAGGTATGCAGTTAGTATCTGAATATTTTCTTTTTACTCAAAGAATGTGATAGCTGTAGTGTTTGTTCTGAATTTTTATCTTTCTCTAGCTCTTCATATCCTAGATAGAAAAGCCTTAACAATTCCCCATTACTCCCCGCTTCCAATTCCTGCAGCTTTGACTTCTTTTTGCGTATCGTTTCTCCAATTTAAACAAAAGAGTTGGTACATGTGTGACAGCAGACACAATTGCTGTGAGTCTTGCTGAGAGAGGGGAGACTCTCCCTCAAACTCAATAATGTTGTCCATGTGCCCATACAAGCCTAAAACTACTTCACACATTTTTTGCTACTGCTGGTGACACAGATTTTAACCTTACTTATTTTGCTCCCTTAGTCCCCCTTCCTTATCTATAAAATGTAAATAAATACCAGTTTGTAGGGTTCATGTAGAACACTTACAAATCATCTCAGCACTTTTAGATGAGAGGAATGCCTTTTGAAAACAAGATACTTCTGGTTACTACAAACACAGAATAACTTGACAAAGCCATGCAGGGAGGGGTGTGTATGTGCATGCAATCACCGAAGAAAAGCTTTCAAGGAACAAGAGGTAATTCATACATAATTACATATGTAAGCATGAATATTTCAGTGGAAAAAAAATGAAGATACTTTGTATTTCTACAATGTTTTATGTCAATGGAACCTATTAAATATCACCCAGTAATGGAAAAAAAATATATTTCTACGTTGAAATGAGCAATTGTTTAGATATAAGAAATACAGAAATAATTGCACAAAACCTGCAGTATATGATTATAAGAACCTTGTGTAGTACTTTCCTGTTATTATTTAGCCCAAACCAGTTGACTAATCAAGTATGAATTGGATTTTTGATTTGCTTTAAATGCTTAAATGAATTTCAGTTAATTTAATTAAGTTTTCCCCAAGATCAGCATTTGAAAAATACAGAAGAGGTATGTGTTAGGGCTGGAGAGGGGAAGAAAATAAATGGAGATACTTGTCACAGGTCGTAAAGTCTGGCTTTACAATACTTTATATTCATGAAAGACATAACCCTACTGATCAGTTCAGTACATCCAATGCAAGAAAATATTGAAGGTGCTCTATAATTAAAAATAGCATTTCCTCAATGTGTGCTTGGTGGTAAAGTCAGAATTTTTCTATGCATGCTGTAAGGTAGTAATGGAAATTCAACTGCAATTAACAGGTGAAAATGTTAATGATTGAGAGAGTGGCTTGACTTGCCTAAAGGAAAACTAGCATTGTTCTTCCTTAAGATATGACATAAACAGTGGTCTCCCCAGTGCATTTAAGAAATAAAAAGTCCAGAGCAGATCATAAAGGCTTCACTGGGGAGGAAAGAACTGGACAGAACAGATTCTGAAGTCTCAAACCTGAGTACTCGGGACACGTTTTGACTTTCTACTAACATATGCTTTTACAGGTTTACAAAACCCATGTTGCACTAAAAAATTTTAAGACCACAGTGGGAACAGGAAACTGCTATCACAAAAAAAACCCAAGTCCAACAAGCAAATCAAAATAATGAATAGGAATTAATTCTTACATTACATCAGGGTCTGTTTATTATTTCCCATAGGCAGCATACAGTCCTGGCTGTGTTTGTTGTTATGATACTGCACAGGTGTCTGGTGTTTGTTTGTGCCTTTTTTCTTGTTGGATGTGGCAGGGTTTCTATTTGCACAATGCAGCTGCAAGAAAGAGTGACAGCCAAGTAGTTTTCCCTTAATAGTATTTTCATGCACAGAGAGGAGCAGTTGTAGCAAGACCAACTTCTCTTGTTTCCCTTTGGGGGGCTGCAAATCAAAGCTTGTAGTTAGACACTATCTTTCTTCCAGCTCTCCATTTGCAATGCTCACAAAAGTGCAGGGCAGGGACTGATCCTCTGGGAATGCAGCAATTGTAACTACATAAGTATTAATTGCTGCTTTCCAAGGTGTTTAGCACAGTTGAACCCAAATATACGAAAGCAAAGCTTCACTGTCAGTCATTACAGTACATTGAAATGCAGTGAAGCATTTCATGCCAGTCCTCAACATTTTGTAGATAAAAATTGTGGGCTTACAAAAAAAAACCAGCAGACTTTCTCTTTTTGATGTCTTAGTCTACTGCATGAACAGTATGTTTGTGAGCAGATTGCTCACCAGAGAAAATTGTTGCTTATTTATCACCCATTATCTTTGTGTGAACTGCTCCAAAAATGATTTTAATACTTGTTGAATTAGTTCTGGCACTGCTTGATCAGTCTGCGCTGTTGGTCTCTACAATGTGTCTGGACTCTCCCACCTCAAAGTTGTCCAGCTCCTCCATCAGGTGATGTAGGAATTAATTTTGTCTGCAAGTGCTAACTGTATCAAATTGGCTTAGGAGAACTTTTGGTAACTGACTTGTTCTCAGCCTCAGCAGTCTGCGGTGGTGATTACAGGCGAGCTTTCTGTGGTAGCAATGCATGAGCCAGAGGGCAGTGTGTAGTTATTTTTTAATCCTCAGCTTGACTGTGGTGTGGGTTTGTTTTTCAGTTTTCATTTGTTTCTTGTTAAAACTGCAAGCTCTGCTGCCTTTTTTTTTTTTTTTTATAGTAGAAGCATGACTGGTAAGCATGAAACAGGGGTGCTTCTGGGGTTGAATTAGCCATTGCATTAGAGCTCTTCCACGATTTCTCGTGTCCAGAGAAAGAAGGGCATATTGGTGCACAGAGCAAATTGAATGCATACCTTGTCTATTTTATGAAAGATGTTATCTTGCAGATAATGACCTGCACCTTAACTAGCGTTAAACACAACTGAATTGTATTTGGGGACCACTTCAATTCTCTGACCTGTTCTGTTTCAGGAGCCATAGATCAAATCTTGCAGTCTTCCCAGTGCAGGTAATTCTTGAAATGTACTTTCCTCCACCTATATGTTTAGATAAAGAGTCAAGTTTAGCTGAGAGCTTTTCTTAACCCAGGAGGGGGGGGGGGGGTTATGTCTCCACTTGACCTTGTCTGTACTGAGAAGAATAGCTGCTGCTTCAGCTGCACTAGTGTTGGGATTAATTTCTGGTCCAGTGTTAACACAGTTCTCGAGATCTGACTGGAGTGAGTAAACTGAAACATCAGTATGGTTTAAACTGTTGGTAAAAATGCGCGTATGAGATTTCCTAAGGCACAAAGTGAGCAGGAGGTAATGAAGTTTTTACTGTGCTATGTAGTTCCTAGAGATACAAAAGACCAAATAGGCTGAAAAGAAGGCGGCACTCTAAGCAAATCATTCCTTATTGTATAATTGCAAGCTGTACGAACACAAAAAAGCTTTTTCTTAGAGAAGAGACCACTTCCCCTTCATCTTTTTCTGTACTCCTTGACTGCATGGGATTTGCATCTCCCATGCCGTGCTTCTTGTGAGAGTAACTCATAATACAAGCATGATTTGCTCTTTTGCATACTTTCAGTGCATTTAGATTATAATAATAAGCCTTGCCCAATTTCAAAAGCTGAGGGATGGGGAGGAGAGAATTTCTAGGGACACTGTCATGCAAAGCCTTTTTCTGACTCTACCTACACTTCTAACTGCTGTCCATATACTCTATTTCTCTGACCTTTCCCTATTTAGACATCAAAATACACTGGCCCAACTGCTGTTCTCCCAGTGTGCCTACTGTTGCCATTAATCTCCCTTTCTTACACAGCTGTTCATTCCTTTTCCTCACCTTTGGCCTCAACTCTTTATTCAAAGTGATAATTTGCTGGTTTTCTGCTGGAGGGAGAAGCTATGATCAATAACAGGAGGAGACGGGTCAGCGGAATAGTGATGAGCAGTGTCATTTGTTCCTTTGAAAATACCATTGCCCCAAAATATCAGGACCTAGTATGGTATTATTTTAGCTTTTGGATAAGGCATCTGTGAGATTTAGGGAGCGTGCTATGGGAGCAGAGGGCTTTTTCCTCGCACTAATTCCTTATTTCAGCCAGTCTTCTGTTACAGAGGGAAGTGGACAGAAAGGGCTTTATGTGGCTTGCACTGAAACATAGAATGCATACACAAGCACAGCCATCTCTGGGACTAATGACACCTCTTTTGGGTTCAGTGCATGACAGCTTTCACGTTCTATGCTTTGCCTTCTGCCTGGCAGTGATTCAGAGGTGATACAAGCTTCTCTTGCAGCTTTTGGGGTAGAAGAGCCACAAAAGAAACACTCCTCAAGGCTGGGGAGAGCAGAAGCTCAGCAGTACTGTCTAGGTATTGCAGAATGGCATGTAGCACTAGGTTTGGGTAATACTGGTGTCTAATAATTTTTGTATTGACTGTCACAATATATAACAATAATTAAATACAAGAATGATACTGGTTTATTAATGTTTTAGCCTTCAGTACTCCAGACAGCAAGGTGATGAATTTCTTGGTCTCCTTCTTCCAAGAACTTCAATTTAATTTGCTTTCAAAACATTATAAATCCTTACTACTTAAATGCACAGTAACTTACCCTGCCAGTTGTCTTTATACTACTGGGAAATAGTTAATCACCAATCCTGTTCCTGTATCTGCTGGAGATACACATTCTTTTTTCTTAGAATTAGAAATAGGAAAAATATGTATATATTCATTGAGATATTTGTGCTTCCTCCCAGCCTAAGCTCTCATCCTGAAGTGTATTAATAGTACTACTATTGTAAACACTCTGGAAACTTCCATTGACCCAGTTGTATTTTGATGGTGAGTAGCTAAGCTTTGGGTGCATCTAAGTCACGTTTTAAAGCCTTTCTAATTTACCATTGTCTAAAATGTACTTTCTATTTGTGTTAATAAAAGTGAAAATTTATATTTATTCACATTTGAAAAGAGCACAATAATGTGAGATTTCTTAAAAAGTGAGAGTTGGCACCACTGCATTAAGTGGTATGATTTTTCTCATATAAATGCCCTAACACTAACACTTTGCTGGAGAAATTGCTCCTGCCTAATACCTTCTCAGGAGGACTATCCTAAATCTCCAGATTTCACCTGTTGCTCTAAATGAATCTCCCCACAGAAGTGGGCAGGGGAGAGCCAAGGGGGGCTAAGGGCTATATGGGAGGCACTACAGTCACCATGCTGGTCGGAGAATGTGGGCCTGTGGGAAACCAGGCTTGGCTGCTGCTGGGCAGACCTGCTCTCTTTTATGTTGTTCCAAGGGCTGTGTTAACAGACAAGCTCACAACATGGGGCTGAAAAGCCTTGTTAGCTCCTAGACAGCGGTGGCCTTCAAACCACACATCCTGATCCTGGGGTCCACTGGTGTGCCTCGGGATCTGTTGCTGGAGGACAGCTTCAAGCAGCGAGAAGGTTGAATCCCATGGCCCACTCAGTAGGTAGGAGTAGCATGCATAGCTAGGGGCTGCCAAGCTTTCTGTTTCAAGCCAAGGGAGGAGAAGATGCACATTGTGCTCTCCCTCAGAGGTGGCTGTGATGGCTCAGAGGACAAAATGGCTCCAGAGCTCTGCACACACTAACACCCCTTCAAAATAGAAAGATGCAGTCTGTTCACACCAAAAGGCATCTCCATTTCATAGTCAGGTACAACTGAAATGAGCCAGGCAGGGCCATTTGTGCTGGTGTTTTGTGGGCTGTGGATGCTGTCTGCAAGAATGGGCACAGTCCAACTCTCCCTGATGCTGGCCACTCCAATACTGAGCGGTCAGCCATTTTCAGTGCGCACAATAAGGCCATATTTCAACTAGATTTAGAAATAAACTTTACACCTTTACCAGGTTAGCCAGCTACTTGTTCAAGAGTGACTGTAACTTACATTTCAAACTCCTACTTACACCACACGCACACTGGGAATAGTTATATAGTATTTCAAAGTCAAGACAAATTTGATTCCAGACATGCTACCTGAGCAACTTGTAGAGATCAGCAGCTGCTGACTGGGATGACCTACGAACCATCTGACAAATTGAACAAAAAACCCCAACCACCAAAAACCATCTTGCAAAGAGAAAAAGAAAGAAAAAATAAAAAAGGAAACCCTAGACATCAATACCAAGAGTGTAAAACCCAAGACCTCAGAAGCTGCGAGGCAGAGGAAGGCTCTTGCTTTGGTACTACTGCCAGCAGGTGGACTCCGAAAGCCCTCACAGGAGGAGAGCTTCCTGTGGGGTTGCCACACGAGCAAAGTCTGTGGAGGAACCTCCTCTTCTCCCTGCTTGTGGCCTCCTGCTTCCCACCACTGCTGGAGAAGCAAGATGAAGTGGAGGAGAATTGCCATCTTTGCCATCCTGCAGGCACAGCTCCCAGATACAGGTAGGGCAGGCTTTTATTGATGAAAGGGCATGATGTTTCTGTGGTGGATTGCCCACCATTTTGGAAGCAGGAGGGTATTTGTTTGAGGGCCTAGCTATGTCTGCCATCCTGATCATGGCTGCCTGTGAACAAAGTGGCAGGACTCATATTGAACTACCCTGTGAGAGAGAACCTCTGGAGGCCTGGGAGGAGGAGGTGGTGAGGACAGCCATCGCTGTCTGTGCAGCCTCCTCTTGCTGGAGTGACTGCCACAGTTGAACAATAACTTGTAATTAAGTAAGGCTCTCATCCCTCCAGCCCTTCCTTGGGATTTTTAAAAGGGGAAATTTAATTTAATAATGAAAATTAGTAACTTGCAGTAATCTGCACAAGAGAGGCTTTTAATTTAGTTAGGTAAGATTAGAGCCATGCTGCTTCTAATGGTGTTTCTGCACTAAATAACATATCCAGTATGCTGGAAATGGGAGCATAGGTGATGAGAAAAAGGGTAGGTTCCTTCCTTTTGTGTCTCTGCCTTCATGCTTGTTCCTCCTAGAGCATAAAATGAAGTAACTTTTACCTTTATATATTTACTTGTGATGGTGCGTACACTGGTCCTACTTGGGCTGAAAGTGAAGCAGCTTTGGTATGCACAAGCCTTCACAAATTGTATTAATTTGGGGAGAGAGAGGAATGTACTTCTTGGTAGCTTAGTAGATCAAAAGAGCAGCAAAATTTACATCCAGAAAAGGCCAAGCTCTGAATTTGGAGAAGTCAGCCAATACTAGTAGGCCACTTTTGAGCATGTATTAAAGCAAAATCCATTGGAAGAGCTTCCTTCACAATGTACGCCCTAACTGTACTTGACAAACACATTATCCTTGCACTGAAGAGCTTTGGTGACTGTGACAGGCTTTATATTTGAAAGTTTTCTGGAGGTTGGAGAAGAGTTTTGCAGCTGCTTGTTAATGCAAGTGGCCTCTGACCCTTTCTGATACCTAAGTATCATACTTCTGATATTTATATTTTGTACATTTCTCTCTATCTATTAGATGCATATAAGGATACACAGGTATAGAAATTAGGTCAAAATGCATCTGCAAAAAACTTTCTAAATTTTCTCTTTTTTTAATCTGTCATGAGACATCTGTAGTTCAGGTTCCTATTTGTACATTTTAGCAGAAAACTTTAATTGAAAAATATGTAATAGAGTTTGCAGATGGGTAAAGCTAGTGCTATAATCATCTCTGGTGCAAAGCTTTTAGGGCTATTCACACTCACAAAGAATACAAGGGATCAAATTTTGAACAGACTACCATGCCATTGGTTTGGGGGTGGTTGCCTGTGGATTAGGGGCAAAGTATTTTTGATTGGATACTTGCAATAGTTTGAAGAATAGTAGTATTTAACCTCAGAGTATAAGAATTGTAGCACAGAACTTGTGGAATTGTTGCTACATTATTGATGCAAAGTACATGGTAACAAAAATACAATATCACTATGTATTTATTCAAAGATAAGACCAAACAGCTGAGGTGGAAAATTTGTCAGTGGTCAGGAGCAGTGATCTGCTGTTGCCCGGAGTGTTTTCAAGCCTTTTCAGAATGAAGTGAACTTTTAGGTTTTTGTTGGGTTTTTGGGAGGTTTTCTTAATAAGTAGTTCTAGAAATGGGCTACATCCTGACACAGATTTTGAGTTATTGACACCAGACTGCAAATTTCAGAATGATCCAATTTGGCCTTTGAGCAGTTACAGAGGGAAGCCATATCCTACACGCATTTAGTTTTCTGTTTCCCCCTCAAAGCTACCAAAGTGTACAGCTGGAAGTTTAGCTGAGGTCCTCCTAGAACCCCTCTGTGGAACAGTGCATAAAAATAAATAAACTGAGTTTCTGAGCAGGTTACTTTATTAAACATGGTGTTCATTAAGACTTAGGAAGAATACTAAAAGACTCCTATCCAAATATCATGATTAAAATGGCAAAAAACTTTCTACAGTTTAGAGCTTTTAGTCTGAAGTACAACATGCTTCAATAGCAATAAAACAGTACTGTGGACAATACTGTAGAATCGCTCCCCTTTTTTAAGGCTGATGAGATGACACTTTGAGTTGTACAAATATACAACAGACACATGTGCAAGGCTTCAGGGACAGCCCTTCCCTGCTTTTCACTTCTTTACAAAATTGCTTTCCCCAGAACTGTCTGCAAACCATAATTGGTCTGTGTCCTGTTTTGAGCTGACTCTGGAAACTAAAGCATGTAGGTCTTCGACAGATGTTACTTGCGCAGCTTATCTTCACAATATTTTGCAGCTGTGCATAACTGTGTCTTCTGCCCATTGGGCACCGTGATACCAGAAGCCTTTTTTTAGTCACTTCATGGACTGGAAAATAAAATAGATAATGGGTTTTAGGATCCATTTGTTCCTTTTCATCAGGTGACTAACAAGTCCCCAAACTACAAAATTTGTGCACTAGAAGTTGTTTACAAGCCTATCTTGGAATTCCAAGCAAGTAAATACAGACTATTTTGGCTACCATCCCTATGTCCTTGTGCTGTCTTAAGTTCTCATAGCTGAATTCTTGTTACAACTAGGGAGAAAAAAAAAAAAAAAACAAAACAAAAAACCAAACCAGGCTTAATTTTAAATGTTTCATTTCCTTTTACTCCTGCCTGTCCCCTATGGTTCGTTAATAATTCATGGCAAAAACTATGAACTGGCACATTAGTGAATGGAACAAAATCTAGGCAATGTAACCTTTCTTTGTAAAGAGATATTTGTTGCACTCTTGCAGTGCTATGTTCAATGCTCTAATGCTTGTTCTAGAGTGTTTTCTACCTGAATCTTTCCAAGCGAAATTCCTAATGAGTGATGTAACAAGTTAGTGATCGCCTTTCCTTTTGGTTCTTCATGCACACTAGATGGGAAGTACATACAAAATAGAGAAAGCTACCTGAAAATTTATTTGTATTTATCCTATGCAAGTGTCTCTTAAAGTAAGACAATGTAGATAAAAAGCTGGGGGGGGGGGGGGGAGGCAGAAATAGGAGATTTACTGGCTGCTTAAAGGGAACAAGAGCTTGATTTATGAATGAACATTGATGCGAGGAATGCTTTTGACAGCCATTTTCTGTTGTTCACACAAACTTGAATTGTGACAAGCATAAGTAAACCCATAAGCAAGGAAAGAAAGATAGATATAAAAATTAATCATTTGTTTCCTGTTTCCAAGCTGTAACTGAACTCCCTTTAAAAAAAGAAATAAAAAATACATGCTTGCAAAATCTCCCTCTCCTCCTCCAATTCATTGTATATTTGAATGTTTATATTTCATGTAGATCTGTAAGATACATTAGCTATTCTGACACAAAAAGAGAGTATGTTCTTAGTGTGGCATGAATGGAAGATATAACTTCTTAAAAGTACTTAAAATATACATCCTGTTAAAGGTATCTACTTTGCCTGTGTGCATGTGTACTCATAAGCATCTTGCTCATTTTCACTGTTCTACTGATACAATTTCAACAGATAAATTAAAGTTTTGCTGCTGTTTCTTTTTAGCATTAAGAAAAAAATTTATGATATTCCAGAGTCTGTGAAAAGATGGAATTTTACAGTTTGTTTGGTTTTTATTTGTACCATTGTATAATGTAGTATTTTGAGACTGAGTTTGAGTATTGTTTTCTTAATTAAATTCAGTTGTGCTCCTTTTAAAATAATACACAGTATTTTTAGCTTTAAAAGCATGGCAGTCTGAAAAAGATTTTTTCAGGTAAGCAGTGAAAGCATTGAACTCCAATTTGTCCTACGCAACTGATTTATAACCTTATATATAACAGATAAAAAGTTGTTTAGCCACATACTATGGATATATTAATCTTATATCAATCTTTGTGTAGTTTTTTCAGTCCTTTGACAGTTCAGCTATTAAAGATAGAATTGGAAATAGTTAGCTCCTAAGTCTGAGATCACAAGCACTGGTGTCTATGTTCTGTTTAAGGGATAGTAGCCTTTATTATTTATTTTTTTTAACCATGTAGATTGGAAATATTTGAATCCCTACTAGTTTCCTAGAAATAAGCCATCAAGCTCTGAAAGTCCTTAATGTATTTAGCTCTTAATAGTTTATTATATGCCTGTTAAGTCTTATGAGAAGAACAGCAAGTTTGAGGGTTTCCATCATCATGTATTTTTGGTATATGACAGTGTGTTAAGCATCATGTTCCTGGCATACAGGCTGTGAAGCCTGATGAAGTGCTTATACTAGTTGTCCTATTCCTTTCATGGGATGAAAGTAATAAAAACTACTATATCTCAGAGTAGCAGAACATTTTTTAATTTATTATATTTTTAAATAAGGAGAAGCTGTAAGAGCAACACAACTCTTTGAAAGCTCAGATAATATGGTGGTGAAATACATACCAAATTAGAATTTGATGGAAGCTGGCAAGAGGAAAAGGTTGGAAAATTTTCAGCAAATGCTACCATAAACTGTAGTGGGACACACAGATAGTGGCAAGTTGCCAACTTGTTTTGGGTTTCTTTTTTGGGGAGGGGTGGTGTGTTTGTGGTTGGTTTGGTTGTTGTGTTTTCTTAAGAAATCTCACCATATATGATTTACTTAAAATATAAGCTGTTGTCTTAGGTGAAGATCTTAACTTTCACCATAAATAAACTTTTCTAGTTTTCATATCAAGTTTTCTAGTTTGTGCAGGAATTCTGGAAAATGCAAGCCTGCATGGCTCCAGAAATGGAAACCTGCTTGTTTACCCCAATTTCATGATGAGTTTGTTCCAACTGGGAGCATGGGTATTTTGCATTCATTTCACTTAGAATGTTGCTGTCATCTGCTTGACAACCAAACCTGAAATAAGCAGAGGCAAGTCTTTATAAAAACGCTTCCAAAATACTTAATGAATAAGTATGTATTGTAAATTCATTCCAGTTTCCCAGGTGTATATCTCCTCACAAAGCAAGCTGAGGCTCAGGAGGGGCAAAGGAAAAATTTTGAGTTGGTAACTATTAGATGGGTGAGAACAAACCATCGTACTTGCATGTATTCTGCAAGTGGTTTGAGATTATTCACACAGACGTCTGTATAGAGGAGCAGGGCCTGGACTAAGTAGATACTTTGTTTGCAAAACATTTATTTCTACTTGCTTAATATAAAAGTTCAGCTCAAATTGAAAATTAACATACCATAATTTATTGCATATCAGATCAATTTGAAGCAAGAATTTTGTATAGTGTGACAATGTCACTTTTTAAAGACTCTTCAGTAAATGTCATAATGTTAGACACTGCATGTTCCTACTTAGCAAATGTTTGGTTTGCCATTCAGAAATGGCTGAATGAGTGAATGGTTTCTTTGAAAGTATGCATAAATTGGATTCTTGGGTTGGTACCTTACAGCTTACTATATACAGCAGGATTGTAAACCTTTGCAAAGAAAAAATTTACTCTTGTCATGTTATATGCTATATGCTATATATGCTGTAGTAATATATAATTACTACAATATGAGATCATTTTTTTTGGTTGCATATCAGCAAACTCCAGTCAGAGAACATCAGATCTCTGGTAGGAGAAGTCATTTCTGTGTCTGTCTGCTATGTTCTTGCTATTTACATTATCTCCCACTGAGCCATAAAAAAATCTACTTGCAAGAAAGAAGTTTTACAGGAATTATGTGGAGCCCACTCCCTCTGTCTCGCTTCTCTCTGTGATGCATAATATTGTCACTTTGGACTTTTACCTAAGTAAAGTAAGGTAATTTCAGCAGTGCTTTGTGCAAGCATGCAGGTACATTTCTGAAGATTGAAGAAGTAAAGTCTTGCAAGTAGTTAAGAATCATATTCTGAAGGAAGAGAGGATACACAGAAAAAATATTTTCTGATCGGCATTTTGTAAAAAAGTCTACCTAAACTGGAGACAGTTTCTAACACTGTGAAGTAATTCTGTGATTTACTCTGAGTATAGTTGTTCTGTTCATAAAATGTCTTGTGGCAAATTAGTTCCTTTTAATAAAAGAATGTTAGTTCAATTATACATATTTCTTCCTAACAACTTGCTAATATTCAAGATTCATTTGTTATTTTTTTATTTTGTGGTGTAATACCTAAATATATAACGCCTGACCAGGTGTGCACAGGTGAAGTCGGTCTTAGTCATCATAGGCTAGAATGCGTTAAGGGAATTTGTAAGAAAAGATTTTTAGGAGAGGTGTTTGTGAGTGGTGCTATATGAAGTAATGTAAGTATGGATTACTATGTTTGGTGAGTTTTTATAACTTTTCATATTTCTCAGGAAATGAAAAAAAATAGTACTATGATTACTTCAGCACTGTTGGAACTTGAAGAGTTTCACATGCAATAAAACAAAAGTCAGACAAAACTAACTTTGGAGGCTTATACTTGTGAAAGATTTGACCTCTGCCTGTTTATTACCTGTAATTTTTTCTCCTCATTTACCTGTAAGACTTTTCATTCGTAATAGGCTTGTAAATTCTTTGCATAAGTTTTCCTGTGGGGTTATTTTAGTGAAAAAAGTATAAGAATTAAATCTTTGGAGGTGGTACACTTAAAGAGAGTTGGGGAACATAAGAAAGATAAACTCACCACTTTCAACAACCACCCTCTGTTTTTTTCCTTTTCCTGGGAAACAAAGGGAGTAATATCCCACCACAGGTTGCCTAAATTTGAACTGATTAAACCAATTGATCTTTTAAATGTAAAACTGAGCATTCATATATTCTAAGTGTGACTATACCCGTGGACCAGAGAAGATAACTGAGGGTAATGCAGCTGGATTTCAAGCAGAGGATCAAATGCTGTTCCATTTAAGTTAAAACATTATCATCTAATATATGCCGTAAAGGCTTTCCGGAATTTAGCTTCTCACTATAAGCATCTATATTGAAAAAAAAAAAAAATCTTTAAATCTCTTTCAGTTGTTTATGTTTTCAGTAGGACCCAGTCTCACTTCTGTTTGAGTAGGAAGGTAATGAGAACTTTGCCTACACACACACGCCATGCTGTATATGAGCAGAGCTACTCAGTGAATGATAATAACTGCCGCACAGTGCTGTAACCTGGCCCACAGAAGTCAAGGCACAGAGGGGTGTCTGTGGACTGCCGGTGAGCTGTAAAATGCACTCCCTTGAAAACCCAAATGACTGCACGGAGCAATTGGTTTTCCAGCCCCAATTTTGGCAGATGGCTACTACTTTCTACATCAAGCTCAATACAGTTAGCTGAGAATATGGATTTCTTTTCCCTTGCAAATTAGGAATGATCTTATTGAAAATAACTTAGCATTGCTCATTTTCTTTGTTTAGAACGTTTGCAAGAAGACTTGGAGTAATTTATTTTCAGGCAACACCTTCCCAGGTAATTAATAATGCTGTCTTAGATGGGATGTAAAATTCTGATGAAGACTGTAACTTCAAAATTATGGTTCATCCCCAGAAATTTGAAAATAACTACAGATCATCACGGTTTTGTTTTTCTGGAAGAGTTTTGCCTAAAATATACTGAAATGTGAATAGTTATGCATACTGGGTTCATTACTTGACTGTTCCTGAGGATGTATTTTGGTCACATCTCAAGTGTTTCTCCTTGACTCAAATGTTAAAAACCCTCAAGAGTCTCTCAAAAATACTTCTTTCTAGAAGAAACAGCTTCAATTTGCCTTGTTTTGAATTTTCTCTTAAATTTAAGATGTCTCTGGTGTTAATGAGAATGAGGCAGAAATGGAATTTTCCTGCTCCTGTTTATTTGTGCAGCTAAATTAATTTCTTTTCATCTGACAACTCAGATGTTATTTTAATACTTGCCTCAAAACCCAGCGATGCTATAATGTATTTGTGGCTGCTGTGAGCTATGTCTCCTCTGACAGAAAAGTGGCAGCAGATTTTCAGGCTTGAAACAATTTTGGTTTTTTATAACTCTCTTAAAGAAGTTATATATGAACCTTCAGCCCTATCTTACTGTTACATCTTTTCCAAGGTATGTTTATCTGATTTTAGGTTTCTCAGCTGCAGAGTAGCAGCTAACGGGTTTGCCCCCTTTCTCTCTTGCTCTTCTTTTCACATCTTGGGCCAATTGTTAGACATTGGATCTGTTTGTTAGACATGATAGGTTTAGTAGAATAAGTATCAGGCTTAAAATAGAGCTTAAAGGTGCACAACTTTCTGCAAAACTTCAAGATTTTAATTCCATCTCCACCCCTCTTGTTTTCCATTGCGGTAAAACAAACCCTTCCAAAGTATTCTTGTTAGGTGCTAAACAAAGTCTGTGAGCAGTGTGTGTTCAGTGTTTGGGAAGAGGGAAACCCAGATTCAACTCCTTATCCTGTCTGACTCAGAGCAGGAGCTTGAATGGGACTCCTACATGCCAAACCACTCAAGAGACACTGGTTTTGATGAGAAATTCTAATGGGAGTTTAGAAATACTCCCATTGGAGTATTTCACTCCCAATGGATGTGCCATCAGGATTTGTACTGAGTAGTGTTCCTGATTAGCTGAATAAACATCTTAAAAAAAAAGATTAAAAAAAAAATCTGATTTCATTTGCAGTATTTTATAGACAGTTTAATTCTTTTCAGTTAATAATGGAGTATGTGTATCTAAGGGTTTCCCCATCCACCCTTGTAAAAAATGTTGTGCTTTCTTTAGTATTGACTGTATTTTGGCAGAACCAGAATCCCCAAGCAGGCTCCCGGGTTTGAGAATGTCTGCAAGATGGATTGTAGAGGTGTTACTGTTCTCTTATGCTTGGGAATGTAAAAACACCATCAATATAAGGGGTGATAATGTATGTTGGATATTGATGATTCTTCCAGTTCTGAAACCACATGTAATTATACAGGACTGTAAGATTTAGAAGAAGGTCCTAGGCTACTAAATCTTAATGGTACACCCAGATCTGAGGTAATCAGCAACAAGAAATATGATCAGAAGAGGCAATTTGAGAAAGCCCAGAACATCTGGTGACCTTTCTTGAAGAGAAGGATTATCTGGAGCCCAAAAGGAGGGCTTCAGGTATTTAAAAAGGTTTGGCAAGTAGCTTCATCTTTAAATGTGCTGTCTAAATGTTGTAACTGTAATGTGGGGATGGTATTTCATTTCAGTCAAATGTTGCCATTCTGATTAGGTCACATCAGTGTTTCAGTAAATGCTGCTTATTTAAACATACCTAAGCTAGCTTTCAATTAGCTGTCTTTTTTCAGCAGCTACCCAGTGGCATCAGCAGGAGTTTACTTCAGATGAACTGCTTGGGCATTTACCAAACTGCTCAGCCACATTTTTGTAGCTCACATGAAGGTCTGTGCTGACAGAAATATGCTGTTATCAGCAAGTTGAAATCCAATTTGGTGATGTTTTTGTTAGCTGCTGATGCCTCCATAATTACTGCAGTGTATACAAATATTTTGGAAAGGAAAAAATTCCTCATTCTGTATCTTTGGGTGGGGTCTTCACCTCTTTTGAAGCTTCAGGGTTGTAATACAGTACAAAATATAGAAGTATTCAGCTTTATCCATAGCTAGAAGGTGTCTTATACCCAAGGAAAAGAATGCTTCTAAATAGCTATGCTACCTGGCTTTTATTGGTCAATTTGCATGTACAAATGATTTTACAAAGTGCTTTTAATAAAGTCTGCAGTTGAATAATGTTTAATTCTGAAAGCAGTTTTGTTTTGAGGTTTTCATTTTCAGTGTTTTTCTGTTTAACTCCTCGTTATTTTGTTTCATTGTAGTTCTGAATATTTTTAAAGTATCTTCTGGTGCTTTTTAATCTATCTGATTAAGAAGATTGCCATTAAGATACTAAAAAAAAAAAAAAACCATATAAATGGAAGGTATTTTTTTTAATTGGGAATCTTGAACTTTGGAATATTGTCTGAAGGATTTATAGATAATTCTGACAATTCCCATCATCCTCACTGCTTGACAAAGTCTCTCTTCTTAATGAAGCAGTGCTATATTTTAGATAAAACAAGAAAATGGAAAAATAGGGTCTCAAGTTTTTACTTTTAATTGTGGCTGACTTGCTGTGTAGCCCTTAAAAAGACTGGAATGTGTGTAGGCTTTCCAATAAACCACTGCCCGAATTTAATCAAGATGGGCCACCATGTTTGCTGTTTTTAACTGTAAATTGCTTATCTAGTTGTTGATACACAGACAACACAAAGTGTTAACACATTTGTTGTGAAGAATAGGTAGTATTTTAGTGTTTGATTAATCAACAGAATGGTTTGTTTGCACACATACATGATGGTGTTTTAAAAACTGAGATCTATCAAGTATCCTTTAGATCTTCCACTGTAATGTATTTCATATATAGGAAAATAAAATAGTGGCTGTCTTATTTGCTGCTATATTCACAGTGACCCTTACTGCTTACGAGACAGCCTTTGCTTGCATTGAGAAAACAGCCAGCCTTTTTCCTTCCCTCTCTTTAAAAAAAGACTTTATCATTTTTGATTCAATTAGACTGATGAAAAAAACAAAAAGTAAAATCTCAGTTGTGGACACACTGCTAGTCTTCCTGAAGTGGAGAGAAAGATAAAAATAATGTCCCGTAACAGAGTGTATCTTATTTCACACTTACAAATATCTTGAGCTCTTTAGAAAATGTGCTGTAGAGATGAAAAACATTTATTGTGCTTCATGCGACATATTCATGCTGTCATTGCTGATGCTAGTACAGCTCTTAATATGATGGTGGTTAAGCTGGTCATCAGCAGAGTTTGGAGCTATTGTTTGGAGACAGCAGTATTGGGATGGCAAATATATGTGAACAATTATTATAATCATCTTTTACTCCCACGAGAACACCTGTGCTAAGAGCTGACGACTGTAATGTCTAAATAGCTCATTTAAACTAATTACAACATACGTTGTTTCTAATAGAAATAGCTCTTGCTATTTCAGTATATGTTGAAGTTCAGCTCTCAGCTGTCTGTCTTTCTATAACTGCATGCTGCTTTTCTCACAGGTAGTTCCTGGTTACTGAGGACTTGCCCTATGCATTAGCTATTAACCAGGAGCCAAGGCGAGGACTTCCTTTGGGGACTGACTGCAGTTTATTTGCTCCTTGTGTGGAGCCTCTGTTGCCTCAGGCACTGAATAGAGCACCTTGGTCTTGAACTCCCTAGTCTTTGGCTTCTGAGAAGTTGCTTAAGGGGGCTGTACTTCAGCAGAGCTTTTATTTAGGGTGTTTTGGCTTATACAGGGTAATATCTGTAACTTGGCTTGGAAAATGTTAATTGCTTGGCACTTACCTATTATCTGTGTCATATGTGAGAATGAGGGTGGGAGCGAGCTTGCCTGAAAGCTATTTCAGATTTTTTTTTTTCCCAAAGCTTTTCAGTCTTGAAAGGTCTTGAGCTTATAAGGGATGAAGGAAAGTGAAATTTTTGGCAATAGAGCCCTGAAGTGGCACTTCAAATGAAGTTTACATATAGCTCATCCAAACATTACCTCTTCAATACGTGTATGCTGTATGTAAAAGAACACCACTTGTCTATTTGAGCAGAGATTTGAGACAGGTGATGACTGCTGTCTAAAACATGCTGGGAGGAGAGAAGATTAGTTGAAAATGAGAGCGTATGCTACAAAAAACAGATATCAACTGATAGCTGAATTAATTCAGGGGGATCAGCAGAAGGATTCACACCATCTAAATAACCTTGGCATAAATTATTCTTGGGGCAAAGTGGATTCTTACTTGAGAGCAGTTCGCTGAGTTCACGGAATGGACTTTTTCAGATGGCTGGCTGTAGGAGCGAAAGACAGTTTGCCAAGGAGACCTTTCTCAGTCTTCTGTTCTTAGTTTCATATTTGAGAGGTATAATAATAAATAACAAGAATACCCAATGTTTAATCAAGCATGTTACAGACATATTTATGCCTTGTAAGTTGATGGTTAGATATAAACACAGATGCTATCCATGTTGTATGAGCATACGTGCAGAGAGCAAGACAAAAAGGCTTGGATGTGTTTGTAGGCATGTGTTACAAGCAGATCTGTGCAAACCATTAAGATCATATGTGATATTTGTTATATCAGCATGAAAATGTGTTTTACTTCTATTTTTGAAGCCATTTTTAAATGTATATTTAATAAGGATCAAAGATGATCTTTAGCAAGTGTTTTGTTTACTGCTGTATGCATGTATATTAAAATTTACTGATATAGACTTCCAGCTTTTCTCAGATAAATAGGAGTTTTCTGTAAGTGAAGTTCTACTTCTACTGAAGGTTCCAAGCATTGGAACAGGCTTCCCAGGAAAGTGGTGGAACCCCCATCCCTGGAAGTGTTCAAAAACTGTAGATGAAGCTCTGTGATACAGTTTTGTACCACTTGGACTTGGCAATCCTGAGGTAATAGTTTGACTTGATAATCTTAAGGGGTCTTTTTCAACCTAGTTGATTCTATGATTCTCCAAGTAGACCACTGCTGATGGGTGGATTATATGGAATCCTGGAAGGAGAGAGACCTCAGTGTTGTGTTGTTCAATGTGTGAGATGTCACCTTCATACCCAGCATCACACACTGGAAACTGTGTGAGTGTTGCAACCGGTGCATGAAATTAGTCTAGGTTGGCTGCACCAGGCTTTTGAACATTATTAGTGTCTCAACAAGCATGTGTTATAATATGAATGGGAAACTTCCTAAAAGCCTCGCTGTCAAAGCATACCGAAAGAAGCTGCTGTGCAGATCAGTCAAGCTATGTAGCAAAATCAGCTTTTTGCTAGCTGTCATTGCAGTGTGGCCAACACATTTTGGTCTTGCAGTGTAAACAGGACTGTGAATTGTGTTTTCACATTGTCCCTAAATTGTGAGATAGCCTTTGGTTTTGGTTAGTCTGTAACATGATTTGGGAATGTGTCTCTGACACTATACACACTGCAGAATGAACTGTGTTCCTGGCAGGGTTCACAGTTATCTCATGAGTGCCTTTTCTACCCCAAGTGTAGACTTTGTTTTTAGTATTTTAATGAATCAGCTCTTGCCACTAATCACAGGACTTTCATTAATAATTTCTTAGGTATCTGAAGTGCTTCATAAGCATTCATATGCCCTCACACTACTCTTCTGAAGTGGAATGTTCTTGTAATTTCTATTCTAATGGGGTAAATCAAGGACAGAATTGCCTTTGAGAAAGTCTCTGGGAATGATGGGAATAGAACTGCCAATTACTGTAGCCATTAGCTGTAGTATGTTTCGTTGTCTGAATTCACGATAGACCAATATAATGGAAGACTAGCCTAGGGCAGGCAAGAAGCCATTTATACAAAAATGTATTTTAGGACCCCTGATTACAAATTTTTTTGCCAAAGCAAGGGTAATTTGTTTCCATTTGTGAACAAAACCAATGATAGAAACCCATGTTAAGATAAGAAAGGTATCTCCACACGAGCTGTTGCAACCAAAATGAAAAGATAAATGCAGTGCTGAAGCATTTAGTAGATGAGTTGTAAGATACTCTACATATCTTTACAACTCCCAAATTAATAAACAAAATCATCCACCAAAGCAAAATCTGCTTGATAGAAGGTAAGTACCATGTCCAGCATGCAGAGGCACAGACATAGCAGTATGACATAGAACACAGTTAAAATCTATTCAGTGTTAAAATCTATTCAGTGTTTCATCATTAACATGCTACAAAAGCAATCTGACAGGAGGCTGGGGATGCTGAAAGGTGACTATACAGAAGAGTCCAAACAGACAAGTGGAAAGAAACTTGGAGATAAGGAGTGAATGTCGTTCATCAGTTAGTGTTTAAGCTAACGTAGAAAGGTCATTGGGAAAGAGAATTACCTGATATCAGATACAAGGTTGTTAAGATACAATACTGGTTGTTAAAATGTATATTTGTGTGATACTATCCTTGTTACTGAGACTACTAAAGGTTTGCCAGAAACCACAGGAGTAAGGCAGCAGGATTTCTCTTAAGCAACCACTTGTTGGTAATGGAAAAGATAAAGTTGGCTTTTCCTTGGAAGAGCTGGACATCACCTGCTGACATTAGAATGGGGTCAAGATAAAGTAACTACCAAAAAAAACACCATGAATGTGTTCTTCTGTAGTAAAATGACATTGTTGTGTTATGGCCAGAAGAGAAATCTCTTTGTTTTGAGTCTGGTTTTCTCTTGAAATGCCAGTAGTGTAACTGCTGTATTAAATTAAAGGCTTCTTGATTCATTTCTTATTTCTGGCAACATTTTAATAGAGAAATACATTTTGTTTCAAGCAAAATTCATACGAAGAGCAGAAATAAGGTCTTGAGTTCCCAGGAGCTTGCTATGAGACAGGATAGTTTATCAACCCAGATGTCCTAGGATTAGTGTTGGGTAGTCAACCCTCAGGAAGGTTGCTACTTGTCTTTGCAAAGCAGGAGGATGAGAAACCTTTGACTATTTCAAGATGTTGGCATCTGTAACTGAAAAGGTATGTGTAAACTTAAAATAGAAAAGGTTTCCGAGGGTGTTGAAAAGGAGTGGGAAGAGCAAGAGGCAGAAGAGCCACCATAATATTTCTCTGAGCAGAGAGGCTGAAAATGTTTTGAATTCTTCCCCGTTAGACTCACCAGGTTAAGTTGATGGGAAAAACTAGGGGGGTTTCAGGAAAGCTCTGTGTGGGTGCAGAAACTGAAAACACAGTAAGGTCACAGTCTTCATACAATGAATAAGTTCAATGTCATGGGGTCTGAAGTTGTGATATTCATTTCCCTCGTATGCAGGAAAAACATAGTGCCTTTCTATGCTGGGTGTCATATCATGCTGTCACATACCTTCACTGCTTGCACTGGTTTTGGATCCAGGACTGTCACTGATCTGCCTTGTGAATTTCAGACAGCCACTTGCCTCTTTCTGCGCCTATCCCCCCTACCAGCCTTAGTTACTTGTTTACTTGGATTCTGATTGTGTAGCACCTCGTACAGTCCAGAAATTCATGCACTAATTGAAGCTAAGATTAAACAGAAGCACAAGTCTTTGCAGGACTGAAGTAGTCTTGCAGCCTTTGGAGGACAACTGCTGAATTTAATCAGGTACACCTGTAATACTGCAAACAGTATCATCAAACCCTCTGATTGAGGGCTGGGGATGGCAAGACTATTTAACAGTTTATGATAGAATTCGAGCCTTGCTGTTAACATTTTATGAACGGAATAACCAATGAACAAAACACCACCACTATATTAAAGCAGGTTGCTGTTGGGAGTGTCATGTGAATATAAAGTGAATATAAAGCCAAGTACCTCTGTCAAAAATCTCTAGGTAATTAAAAGCAAGAGAGCTCAAAACATTTGTGGTTTGGGTTTGTTTTTTGGCTTAAATGTCCTGTGTATCTCCAGAGACAGTGGTGTTTCCTTGCAAGAGCGTCTTAGAAACTAGTTCTCCCCTACTTCTGACTTGTTTAGGACCAGGCAGGTGTTTCAACACTGAGGCTGACTCCTTTTTTTTTTTTTTTTTTTTTTTTTGCATTTTTTTGTGTTTTGTGCACAGTCTCTGAAAAACACGAGTTTCAGGCTGCTTTCCCCTCAACTCAGCAGAAAATGCTAGCACTGCTGATCTCTGTGATTGAGCAATGGGTGACAAAATGCCTTGTCATTTCAATCAAAGCCACCCACACTTGTGATTATTTATCTAGGGTTAAACTGTTCATTACGCACCAGTTTGGGCTGCCCGGGGATAGCTGTTTTTCTTAATCTCTTGTCATAACTGTTGTAGATTGGAGACGGGAATGAAGGCACCTGCTGAGTGAAGTGACAGCTTTATTCTAGGAGCTGAGAACTCATCTGAAAGGAGAAAAAAATGGGGGCATGAATTACTGGGTGTGCAGTTCAGGAAGATAATGCGTTTTGTAGAATTAAGAGTTTGTTTAAAAGAAATTACACCGCAGTTCTCATCTCCTCCTGCTTGCTACATACCCTAATGTTTGCATGTGTTTTAATATGTTCCTCTTGTTTCCTTCTCCCACAGAAAAGTGCTTTTAAGTGTTTCGGTGGGGGGTTTTAAGAGACTTTGCAATTTTAATTAGGACAGATACGACAAAACTCATTAATAATTCTTGTGCCAGTTTTTGGTTTAAAATGAAAATACATAACATGATGTAGACCCAGCTAGTATAATCCATTTCACATTGAAACAGCGCAACTCATATCTAATTTTGTCTTGTTAACCCACTGAGACAGTTATCTTGTCCCAGTGTGTTAACTGTCTCTGGACTGTAAATTTATTTGTCTTCATCTTGCCTCAATAGTGTAAGGGCAACACAGTTCAGTGTGCTCCCTCTTGGAAGTAGGAATTTCTGTTTTGAGTCTGATACTGATGTGCTTTTCCTCCCACTTATCCTACAGTTAAGTGGAAATAAGGATTTATTTATTTGTTTGTTTTTCATGAAGTACCATGCCATTTATGGTAAAAGCCCAGCCACACTCCTGGGAGACAGCTATACCCTGAGTATCTAAGGGAGACAAGAATAATTAGAGTTTATTTCTCTCCCCCCAGCCACTGGAATAAAATATCTGTATTTGAGTTACTTGAATAAATATTCTACACTAGACTTTTTGATTAGTTAAAGCTTAGTGGAGGTTCATTAGACCTTTGAATTTTCTTAGTATGTGTAAGTGGTAGGTATAGTGCACATGTGTGTTTTATAACTTAAACCACCTAAAATGTGGCAATACCGCCAACTATTTGTTGCTGCTGGATAGCTGTCAGTGACTCAGACTCAGCATGTGCATAACTCAGCATGATTATGCTTTCAGCATGTTGGACATACCTCCTCCCCACGCACTGTGCAATTGTTTTGGGGCCTCCTGGAAAAGGACAATCCAGGGCTGTGGGAAACTGCTGCTGTGTAGGTGTTCTACAAGAAAAAGTCTAGGGGACCCCCAGAAGAACAAAGGAGAGCTGTGTGCCAAGAGAAATCATCACATTCCCTCTCTTTTACCTGGAGAGAGCTTGTGAGAACTGTCAGGGAAAAAGCAAAGGAGAACGGAATAACTCCAAAGGATTTATGGTCTGGTTGTTAAGAAAAGGGAAGCAGAAGTCACCTTACATGAAAGGAGGCGGGATAGTTCTGAGATACAATGGGTGTCATCAGGCTATTAAATTTGTTTATAAGGTAGCAGCAGATGAAACTTTCGGCCTGATACTGGAGGGCTTGGACCTAGATCCCCTAGACTAGGATGAATAGGAGCAGCGAGACCTTGACGGTACATAGAGTCAGGTCTTCTGTTGTTACATGGTATTATGTGGTTAGCAATGCCCCGTTTTGACTTTGAACGTAATTTATTACTGGATGGTTTAAAACTGCAGTCTCCCTGCCCCACATACATCTTTTCTGTAAGATGTATGCAGAGTGGAGAGAAAGGGAAAGATGATAAGATGTGGAAGAACAAAGTAAATGTTCTGTAACAGTTTAAATTAGCAGAGACAGCCAAGGTAGGAACAAAAGGGAAAGCATCAGAGGATAAACAGCAAAGCGTAAGATTAAGGGGAGAATTGTACATATGATGATCCTGTATTATCCTCTTTGTGTCAGAAATTATCCTGGGAAGCCAAGCTGTATTTCGAAGACAAGATGCAATTCAAACACTGCTTTGTTTGTGACCTCTGTGGCAATGGTAGAAATTACCTTCCTGAAGTTTTGCTTATAAATACATAGGTTTGAATAATCACTCATATTGTCTATCTAAACTTTCCACAACAAAATAAAGCAGGGTTTGTTCACCTCCTTTTTTAACACTTTCTGTACTCAGGTATTTCAGTTATTCATGTATTGGTTGTTTGTAAATAATCCTTAATGTTCCTTCACTGACTGCTAAAACTGGGGTTAAACCGCAGGAAATGGAAGAGCAGTGATCTATTGCAAATCTGTTTGCTTTGAGCCACAGGGAGCTGAAATCCCTTAGGAGAAATTTTATGTCTGAAAAGGTGGTTACTGAGGAACTTCAGAAACTGATCAGGATATTACTGTTTAATATCATGTTTAATAAATGGCAGAAAAAGTAGGAGTGTGATTAAAATTTATTGAGGTCACAAAACAGGAACACATCTTCAACACAGAAGCAGAATGTGATATCAGACAGTATTTCATGGACTACTACTAGTACAGAAAGTTTAGGCATGTTATAGGAACATATAATGAATTTCTGACCTACACTAGTTGGGCACATAGTGGAGAAGGATTAATATGTTGACTATGTGCATTATTGGTGTCATCAAAACTAGCAGTGAGAGAAGTCTCACAAAAAGGGATTCCAGAATATATTAAAAGCTGTAAGCACCAAAAACTGTAATAATGTTTATATCACTGCATAAAACACTGGTAAGACTAAATTTTGCATTTTGTTTTGATCACCTGAATACAGATAGAAATAATTCAGGTGCAACAGTCAGGGCATGAGCTTCCAGGAGGATCAGGGAAACAGAGACCTTGTTGATTTGTAATTCCCCTGCTCCCTGCCAGACCAAGAACATGAGTTGCTGTAAGGAATGCCAAAGGTCTTTCAATTTCCATTTTCAATTTGAAAAAATTCATTCCACATTAATTTTTAATTTTCTTTTTCTTCGGAAGGAAGGCAACATGTGGAGGATGGTAGCTTGGGTTTGTGTCAGTGTCTAAGATTGCCATGAATCCCTCCTCACTATCTGCATAACTGAACTCAGTCCTGCAAAAAAAATATTTACCTGGTTCTGTTTATTACAGAACTGTCAATGTGCCACATTTTTGTAAAGTATCCTGTGCTTCTGGTTTTGTTTACTTTTAAATGCAATCTAATTATTTATGTAGCACCGTAGCCTATATAAATTTGCTTGGACCTTGTAAATAGCCCTATGCATCCTGCCTCTACAGATTTCTTTTTCCTGCCCTTCTGTAGCAGGTACGCAAGTCCTAGCTGTGTATGCTGCTTTAGGAGTTGCTGAATGCTTATGAATGGTCACCTGCACTGTCTCTTCTTGACCTCACTGCACTCTCTATTTTTCTTATCTGAAACTTGCAGACATGCTGATGAGCTGGGAAGCTTTTCTGCAGTGGGAAGGGGTGTACTGGCAAAGAGGCTGCCCGTAAGACTTTAAGTGGAAGAAAGTATTGGTGATAAGCTTTTCAGTAAACATCTTTGAGTGTCAGGGCATCACCCGAGCACAGCCTGGGCAGTGGAACATATGTAGCTGCACCACAGGGACTGATAAAAGGCAGAAGAAAAACACACATAGAGTCAGAAAGATGATGAATTCTGTGAACTCTTGTGTTTCTATGTATGAGGCTGATTCTAGTAGAGTCTGCTATTGTCTTTTGTTGTAAACAGCAGCATGCAGCTGAGCTGGTGCTTGCCAAGCAGGACTCGGCAGCTGAAAAGTCAGGTTTGGCTTTCTGGTGAACCAGTCAGGTCAAGTCTGCTGCCTGGTTCCTCATCTTTTTCATTAAAGGCTGGTGTGTGTTCCATGCAATAGAGATGAAGGTGGTATATATCCCAGAGAAGATTCTGGTTGCCTAAACCCTAGAAGCTTTAAAATAAAACCTATTTCCTTGCCATTCAGTCACTGAATTTTCTTCTCTCATGATTTTTGGTATGAGTGTAGCATTTTTGATTGCGTATGGTAACGCATGTCCCACTTGATAGGTTGTTGAAATATGTAATGGTGAATAGGGCTAGCACACAGGTGTGAGTACCAACATGTGCATGTTGTTTTAACCATCAGCATTGTCCCTGACACAGTCCAGTTGGCGCTCCAGCGGCACTGGCAAAGCCTAGATTCAATGCAAGAAAACATCACGCTCTTACCTAGAAAACTACAGATTTTGGCAGGCAGAACAGCCTGGTCTTTCTTTGCCAGCAGCATTCTTCCCTTGCTCTTTGAGTGTTAGCTGTCCCCTGTCTATACTGGCATGTTCAGGGATGCTTCCTGAGCTGGAAGCAGGGCTTGCTGAATAGATTAAATACTTTAACATTGTGCTGTTTTGTCTATATTGCTCAGGTTTCTTCCTTTAAATACAGGAGTGAAATTATATATGAATTTGTATTTTCTCTCCACTCAAGTGGAAAATACATTATTGTCTGGTTTTATGAACCCATTTAAAGCTGCTTACTCTTCTTTTACCTAGCTGCTTTCTGACTTTCTCCTGCTGTTATCCAGCTTATTGCCTTTCCCCAAACTCCTTCCACTCCTCTCCTACCAGACACTGATGTAAAAAGAGGCAAGAAAGACACATCAGTAAAGCCAGCCTGTGTGGATGCCAAAGGTGGTTTCATACTAGTGACACACACATTCTTCCCATGCAGCCAAGAGGTGAAGGGACCCTGAAGAAGGAAACCCCTAGGGAGGTGGGAGCCCTGTGCTGAGACTCATTTCAAAGGTGATGCGTCTTTCTCTGTGCTACCGTCCCCATTGCCCTCCTGTTTCTAAGAGAGGAGGTGAGGAGTATCTCCTGCAACCAGGCCAAGCAGGGCAGGCTGCTCCCTTCATTACTGAAGCTTTTTTTCCTTTCACATATCTGTCTGCCTGACTGAAAGTCACTGATGTTACACAAGTGATTTGTTCAGCTGAGCATTTTCCCTGCTCTGGTCTGTAACCCAGCAAGGCAATGAGAAGAGAGGGCTGTGGTGAGTGTTTGTAGGCATATCTCTGTGTATGTGCATACCGGGATACAACACATGCTCCTCATATTTGTATATAAATGTGTGTATATATATGTGCACATACACCCTTGGAATATGGTATTGCATGTATGTTTATATAAGAGGGAAAGACAGCAAAAATTTTACATCAAAGTGAGAAAAACTCACAATGGGTGAACCAAAAAGTTTGATATGCTGCTTATTTAAACTACATAGTATCTCTGATTTAGCTAGGTCCCACTGCTCTGGAAGATGACATTGGAGCAGAATCTTATCACACCTCTGTATTTCTTTCAGTGTATCTGTCACTGCCTTATCAATAGTTACTTCAGAATACTCTGAGGCAACATAAATGCAAAATAATGAGGAAATGGTAAAACCAGTGTTGTTGAATTGAAGATACAATCAGAAATTCAATAGAGATTTTATTTTGATTATTTCATCTCCACATGTTTGAAATGAAGAGGTTTAAGTTTTTTGAATAAGCTGAAAACCTTCAAATATAAGTGATACTTTGTGATGCCTTTGTATTTCTGATTGCAGCTAATACCAGAAGTTCCAAAATACCACAGCTCTGGGAGCAGTACTATATTTTGTGGTTACCTAGGATTTGTATTTCTTATGAGAAAGATATTAGCCTAACCTTGTAAGACTAGAATTTAAACTTCTGGATGTTTATTGTGACTTCTGAATGACAGCAGCTGCATTCTGTTGCTTGCTCATGTTCCAGCAAGCCAGCACAGTATATTTCAAAAAACACAAACAGGCCTTTTTTAGCCCTTTGACACAGTAACTTGACTTATTTTTCCCTAAATCTACAAAGTCAGTTACTCAGCTTGAAACCTTCCAATTGCTCATTATGAAGGAGTGGGAGTTGGCAAAAAATATTCAGAAAACTCAGGCTGCTGTTCTTGGTGCCTTTTATAAAAGAGAGGGAGAAAAGGGTTTGTGTACCAGTGGTTACTCTCTAGAGTATGTGGATTTCATTTTCTCCCGTAGCAGTTTTGTTTTTGTATTCCAGAGTCAAAGCTGTCTTCTCAAAGGAGATCTGTATTTTGCCTTTTAAAAAAACAGCCTTGTAGCCTTCACTTTCTGCCTTAGCCTGTCAGGCAGCATTTATGTTTGTGCTGCCCTGTCCTGAGTCTGGCTGTGGAACGCAAGATTGTTCAGCATGGTTTTCTTCTCCTGGGATGTGCTGAGACCTCAGGCAGCAGACAAGAGATGTTGAGACATTCAGGTGTCTCTGCTGAGCGTTCTAGGCATGTCTAATATCATAGATGAATGCAACAAAAACTATGAAGATGGCCACATTTTGGAAACTAACCAGCCACCCCTCGCCACAAACATCTTGCTTAAAAGAAAAAGTGTATTTTTGTGTAAGATCGCATCACATATGTATTGCCTTCAGTGTCAAAAGGGCTTTCTTTGAAGCCACATATTTCAAAGGAAAACCAGCCCCTGCATGTGTCCTGTACCACGCTGTGCAGTGGGGTTGGTGATTTGCCTATGTTAGTCTGGTTGAAAACCTGTGTATTCTTTCTCCAGGGTCTGACACTTTGCAGAGGTGGGATGTTGATCTCAGACGTTACTGCTGCTGCTTGTGTCAGTAGTGTTGCCTGCCGAATCATCCATGGTATTTCTCAGAGAATCTCTTACTTGCTCCTTAAAATCTCCGGTTTAGGAAAACTATGCCTGTGACCCAGATTTAGGGAAAATACTGTGTTGGTGTTGCCCTGTTTTAGTCAAGCACTTTCTTTTTTCCCTCCTGTAAAAAGAGGCTGAAGAACCATGAAATTACAAAGCCCTCTCCTACACTTTATTCTGAGGTAACAATTTCTAGTTTGGTTACATACAGCAGCTTCTAGCTACTTTGAGCAAGTGCTGTCTCAGATGCACTTGGTATTGCCTGTCTTTGCTAACGAAAGTCCCAGATGTGTGTTTGCTGGGGCGGGTGTGTAGGGGGGTAGATTCGTATCTAAGAAGGGAAGCATAATGTCTTGCTTTGAGGCTTCAAAGGGGCTAGGGTGTGTGTGAGTGAGGGACCCTAAGCTCTGTTTCATCACTGCAGCTTGTAAGTGAAAGGGACTCAGTGGGCATGAATGTTGTGGCTGCTGTCAGACAAGCAAGTGTGACCCTACATGATTCTCTCGGAGCATGGAAGCAAATCTGTGTAAGAAAAGTATTCAACCCATTTCATAATCGGCTTCATAGCCAAGTCTTGGAAATACTGTAAGAGCTTCCAGAAATCAGTTGTTTTTTGCAAGGAAGAAAGGTTGGAGAAAAGGAAAACACACAAAAAAAAGCAATAACCCATGACCTTACTGATATTAACCTGACCCAAGAGACAAAGAGGATGGAGATTTCTGTAAGCAGCAGCCAGCCTGTGTTATGAGAATGGAGCATAGCACAGCAGGTTGTGCAGTGCTGGAGGGGAGTTCCCTCCCTCACTAACCCCATGTTGTCAGAGAAAAGTAAACCACAAAAGTCACAGGTGATCTGCTGGGCAAACAGTTCCTAAGGAGTCCTCAAAATAGCCTGCCTGGCCTGATACTGAGGTCGAGCAGGGAGGCTGCCAATGAGAGAGGCTTTCTCTGGTAAATTATGGGTTTCTGAGGCTGTGCAGGGTTGCAGCAGCAATGGGTTGGAGCAAGAAAACACATTTGGTTTTCTGAAAAAAACGCTGATTTGTATGGTCTGTGCTGAAACACAGATCTGATCCTTTCTCAGCGAAGTACAGTGTATCTGGAATATAAAAGAAGGGCAAAGAGAAGTCATATTATCTATAATATACAATATCTAGGGAAAGAAGCTTATTGTTAACAAAATTTGATAAAAGGATGATGAGTGGAAGCTGAAATGTAGAGGTGAGCAAGTTGGATAGGTATGAGAAATTAGATTTATCTGCCTGCAAAGTATAATAATGTAGTTATTCTCTACTTAACTATGGCTATAACGTTATTATTAAAACCAGCCTGGAGAGTGTCTAGTGTGCAGTGCCAAGAGGTGCAGCAAGTGTAAAAGGGTGCCCTTGCCTGAACGCCATGGCTCTACGCTTTCTGTTGCTTTCTGAACTGTGCTGGTCAACGCTAAGTGTCATTAAATTGCAAGTACTTTTCCCTGCTTAGAAGTCCTATTTTTCTAACTTTTTTCAGTACAGGTTAATTTTAAAGAATATGAGAAACACTGAACAGTCTGTAAGCAACTGTAGGAAATAATGTGACAAAGTCACTTTAATGGTTTTTGTTCTTTTCCACCATTAAGATTGCACAAAATGCACTTTGCAGACTTTTGACAAGTCCTCAGGAACTTTATGCATCAGTTTTTTGAGTAGGATCATTCTGATTTCAACGCATTATATTTACCTCATCACTTGTTCCATAGATTTCTATTGCTGATAATTCATTATATAGTTATTTATAGGTTATAAAATATAATTTTAAATAAAGTCAGACATGATTTTGCTGAAACTGCAAGGGTGCATCTCTTCTGATTTAGTGTGTCACATCTGTGACTTGAGGAACTCAGATAAAAATGACCGGAGTGTAATGCTAAATACTGCATCATCTTGCAAGCAACAAGCTGAAACGAGTCCTTTTGCTTTTACACTTCTGCTCAATAATAAAAAAAAATTCCTGAATGAAAATAAATATATAAATTTTGATTTGTCAGTTGCAAAGTGAGTAATTATTGAACAGATGGCTGTACAGTTTTTCCATGAGACTGTTGGTGTCATCAGCCACACTAGAATAAGCACAAAACATTTCTCTGGTAATCAGTAGCATCTGTCAGCATTTCTGGAAGTCAGAAGAGTTCAAAAGTTGACCTACATGTGTTAGTAACTTTGATTAGAGCTTTTATTATCAATTTCAGCACTGCATGGATGGTAACATTTAAGCTGCTCATATGTTAGTAGAACTTGATCATTCATCTACCCTGCATTTGCAGAAGAGGAATATGATCCTGCTTAGAAACAAGTCTGTATGCAAACAGACAAATGTAATCCCTTCACTAGAATTGCACAAATCTGCTACGAAAAATTCAAGGAGCAGAGTTTGTTTTGTTGTTATTTTTTTTAAAATATAGTTTACTGACATTTCATAAACACCTGAAAGTACAACTAGCTTTGAAACATGACTGTTTTAAAATCTCAATTTTTCAGTTATGCCTGGAATTACAAATTGGTTGTGCATGGATTCCAGTTCTGCCTGATATCAGGTACCAGGTTATTCTGCAGATAGCATAACCAGCTGCAGAATTTAATCTCTTAGAAGATGCAGAAATACTAATCTCTGAACAGCCTATCTATGGCGTATTTCTATGCTGCAGGCAGCTGAGAATTTTAAGTGAAGCAGGATATTCAGTGTGCTACTTTATCTAGCTTTACCTAGGCTATAAATATCATCATAAATCTGTCATTTGCTTACTTCTCCTAAAGATCACATAATAATTTTGCCAAGGTTTTGTTAAGAAATTTTTTGCCTTCTTTGCTGTAAATAGTATAACAATGGTAAAAATGCAAGAGGGTAAAGAGAAGAAATATTGCTCCAAGCTGATAAACTGGTGGTTTTATGTCTTAAAACATATGGTTTTATGTCTTAAAACCATAGCATTTGGATGACTGGTTGTTAGCATGGTGATAAACCACTTGAACAGACACTTACTCTGTCCCAGGTGGTTGGACTTTTTCTCTTTTAGGCACTTTAACTATTGTGATCATAAACTCATGAGATCAAGGTATGTAATGGAGGAGAAAGAAGCATGTACCAAGGAAGTCTGTCTTTAGGGGCTTACGACACCACTTTGTCAAGCAAAATTATCTTGGGTCTATGCAGTTTGCCATATTTTCTGTTGATATTTTCTTCAGTGTTTTCTCCAGCATATGATAGGCAATGTGTTTGTTTAATTTAATGTACCATTTGCTCTATAGCTGTATCTAGATCTGTATGCATGTATTTAATTTAGGTGACTGCATAGAATCTTGTAGGTAATCACTTTTGTCATATCCAAGCAGAAATCTGACAGGACAAATGCACTGTCATTTTTTACCCATGGTTTTTTTGTGAATTAGTTTTATATTCTAAGCAATATCAAGTCAAGCAGGTTACAAATCCAGACTTTAACTTCATACACACAGACTTCTAGACCTTCGTATCTTGTGCATGTGCTGTCCTCTTCCTCAATTAAATTGCTTGGAGAGTTACATACGTATGTTTGACCCCGTGTGATGAGCCAAACCATCTTGTCCTTCCTGCTTTTTTCCCTTCTCTTTGTAATAATTCATTCTAATGTAAGTCTTGTAATCGAATTTGAGTAAAGCACTGCTCAATTTTGTTGATAAAATAGAAATACAATTTCGGGGTGTATTGCTATAAAAATAATGCTGTTTAGAGTGAAGGTTTCAGAGGCAACTTTTTTGCTGATTTCTGATGTGTAGGCATGTGAAAATGAATTGCAGAAGAACAAATTATGAAGTCACTCTGAAAGCAGGGTAGAATACAGCAAAGCTAAAGAGAAGAGTAATGCAAAGTTTTATTTGCCAAAAAAAAAAAAATATAGTGTCATAGCTCCCCAAGCTTACAGAAGGTAAAGATTTCTTGTATAATTAATATTGTGTAAGAAAGAAATATTTGAATCTATCTTTTAATTACTGCTAATCACCACATGTTTTTTGTGTGTCCTTGAAGGTACATGCATGCTTGCTTTGGTACTAAACCTATCTTCATTGAATTAAATGGCCTGTGCTAACTTCTGTTGAAATCAATGGCATGGAGAATTAGTTCACCCCATTACAGAATCTGCTCTTTAGTGGAAGAGAACTGTGCCATTTGTTTACATTCAGTTGTATTTCTTCCTCCATTTGGATTTGATAAACCTGAATATAATCCTTTCAAATGCTGTAGGTTTGAATAGCTTTACTTCTTTTGTCTGTAGAATCAATGTAATTTCTCCAAACAGTTTTCAAGGGATAGATTGAAATAATTAATGCACATCTAATGGCTAATTTGGTGAGATAACGCTTTGCTTAATGGGATTAATTCCAATACAAGAAACTACCAGAGGCACAAATGGCTACTGCCAAGCCATCACAAAGTGGTATTTGTCCTTACTATCTTCTGTCTTCCCCTCTATCATATAAGAAGTACACAGTAGGTACAGATGTGAATGAATGATGGATCAATCAAAGGTAATCTCAAAGCATTTGTATTAAGGGACAACATTGTTTTGGTTTTTTTACAAGACCATGCGTTATCTGGGCAGCCAAGCTTTGTGTTACGTATTTTAAATAGTACGATATGCAATAAACAGTTCTGTGGTAAGAAGAAATTTTAATTTCTTTTCATAGAGAATATATAGCAAAAGTAAATGCAATGCTAAGCATCCTTTTCAAATTTAGGAGAAAATTTATTTCCTGGGGCATCTGATCATTTGGCAATATTTCACCTCATCCAGCAGTTCATTAACTGCACTTTTCAACACTGTGCTTCAAATAAAGGTCATCTAAGCTCCCAGTATCATGAAAAATGGAGCTTGTATAACTTTCCTTTGCATTCTAACTCTATCTGAGCTGCACATAGAAAGTAAACAAATGAAGTTTCCAGGCACTCTATCTGTCTGCACATCTCAGAGGCTTCTTGATAAGGCTTTTTGTGGGGAGAGGAGGTGTTGAAAGTAAATAAAATTTGAACATTTTCATCCATTTTAGAATCAGCACTAAAGAGTTTAAAATAAACCTGGTTTATGAGACTGACAAGCAATTACATCAGTGAAGTGATAGTGCAATCCATAATTCTATGCTTGCACAATTAGCTGAAGTGAGAAAAATCAGAGAAATCATAGGATATTATCTTAAGTGGCTGTTGCAGATATGTGCTCTAAAACTCAAAAGTATGAACAGAATTGTTCTGTAAACTTCATCTGGTAAGTGACTGAGAGCTGCTTGTCTACATTAAGATGTAAGGAATAAATATAAGGAATCTGTGCTCTAGAGAAAGCCATAACATTTCCCCAGGAAAATAAAACCAAACAAAATGCAGTTAAAAACAAGGTGTGATTTCTGTGCACAGTGGTTTTGGAAAATCTTCTCAAGAAAAATCCTGAAGAAAAATTAATAGGGCAAATTCAGTGCTGTAGACTGAATGAGCTTAAATTGCTGATGGTAGCTCACCTTTCCAGGTCTCTTATACTGATTTACATGACCTAGACAGAGCCTTTCAGAAAAGTGCCCCTCTGTTTCTACACACCTTGCTTTGTATGTATACATACAAAACTTCACAAATAAGATCAGCATTGTAGCTTACAGCAATACGCACATTACCAGCCATGTTTCCTATGAAGATCAACCTTATGCAATCACTGTCTTTATCATTTGGTGCCTTTCCACCAAATTTAATAGTGGAGTTGAGGTTTCAATAGAGCAGCTGGGTTTCTCCAGGTTTCATGAGAACTGACAAATGAATGCAGAGAGAAATTCTCTTGCTGCATGGCTGCAGCAAGAGCTCAGTAGGGACCTGCTGGATTTATGGTGCCATCGCCAGGCTGATGGACATCCACAGCACATACCACCATTGGACAAGGCTGGCATTGTGTGACCTGCAGGGGTGTGAGGGAAGGAGAAGATTTAAGGCATGCTCAGAAATGCTGGATTTTTTTTTTTTTTTTTTTTTTTTTTTTTAATAGTGGAGAAATAAAAGTGGAGAAAGGAGAGAAAGGAAAGATTTGCATCTGGGGATATGAAAGAGAGAATACAAATCAGCATAAGTGATTTCAACAGCCTTTTTTCTCTCCATTTGTGCTAGCTTCATGTATCTACAATTCAACTTGTTCTTGATTTAATGCAAATACAGATCAGTCTTTGAAATCCCATCTCTATCATCAGATGTTCTTGACAGTATAAAAATCAGTGTTCATTTTGGAGGACTGATGTCAACTCTAGTACTCACTCTGATGGATTCACTGTTACTGTAGAATATTGCCATTTTTTTTCCCTTTACCAAAAAGATCTGCAAAAACCCTTATATGTTGATGTTCAAATACTTTCTTCTGCCTCTCTGAAACCAGCATGCTAAAGAACTAGATGAAACCTCAGGGTCTTTAGTGTGTTCCTGTTGTCATCCCATCCATTTTTCAGCATGCAGAACATGACCTAGTCACTTTGTCAGTAAGTGCTTGCAGGAACTGATAGAAATTTCCTAGTTAAGATGGAGTGTAGAATTTGGCCTGTCCTTTCCCAACAAGCTGTTTCAGAGCATTGCTTTGTACAACACTGTCTGTAATTATTGCTAACAAATGAACTCAGAAGTTAAGTATCTTCTGGAAAATGATTTTGTGTTATTAATAGATGTAAGCTTAAATACAGATTGGTTATCTGGACTGTCAACAACATAGAACACTAACAAATTTAAAACAGCAAAAATTAAATAGTTTTCCAGAAAGCCAACAATGCTGAGAGTTTTCTGCTTTACCAAAAATGCAATTTTAATTCCCATATTATGTAAAAAACAGAAATTGTGATGTATTTTTTCCCTAACCCTGCACTATTATAGTCTTTAATTTGGTGTTCTTACTAATTTTACATAGCTTTGCTTGGAAGCTCTCATATTCCCTTTCAGCACAGTAGTTATTACATCCAGTGAGCACTTGGAAAAAAAATATTGTTAATAAAAGAGAAATTAACAACCAGAAGAGACCTCAGACATGACTGGAGACTTTCTGTTTGTGAAAGCAGTTTGGTGGCCAACGGATACCTCTTTCAACACTTCTCTTTTGTTAGTGGTGTTGTATAGATACATTTTAATGTATATACTGAATACGGGAATTAACTTGATAAATTTTAGTATTAGTTGCATGCACTGTAGATGTGAGTAAAGCATGACTGTTTACTTTAGTCTCAAGTCACAAACACTGACATAGGAAGGTTTGAAGTCTTGCTGTAAATATAGAGGAAAGTTTCTTTGTGATAAGGGCTTGAGGTCCTTTTCTTCTCCTGTTTTGCTTTTGACACAAGTCTGTCTGTCAATAGAGAGGCAATTAAAAAGGTACTAACTCCTAGTATCTGAGGTTTTGACAGCACTCGATTTGTTTACAGTTAAAATATTATTTTTGTTACTCTTATGAGTGGCAAAAAAAGGGTATTGCATAAAATCATTAATGATAAGGAAATCCTTTCCTGTTTCCCCCACAGGAATTCATTACTTTTTAAGTCCCTAATGCAGTCAAAATCTATATATAGGCTCTTCATATTTGCCATGTCCTACTTATGTATGAGAATTATAGCCCATCCCCCTTTTTTTTTCTTATCCTGTAATGCAATCTGACATAAGGCTTTCCTAAAACAGGGTGTTGTCCATCATGTGGCTTGTAATAAAATGTGGTGATGGAGGCATACCAGCCACAGTTACATCACCTGACAGAGGCCTCAGCAGGAAGGTGTTAATGGGAACAGAAAGCCATGGCCCTGTGCACCACTTGCAGAACCACAACTAATGCCCTTTCTCTTTAGTAGTGCTTTACTTTGCCATAAAATTTTAGCTGTATAGTCGCTACATGCTATGAAAATGTGAATGCTCCCAAATTCAAGGAAGAACATTGCAGAGGTGGAAGAAGCAATTCGTTCTCTTCTCAAGGGGAATTCATGATGGTCCATGGTGTTAGGGTCCTTTGCTGAAGGGCTCTGCCAAGGATCCAGGCAAGATTTCTTGTGATATTCCCATTTTGTGATAGCTCATCACTGGATTTTTTTTTATAAGGCCTGTGAAATGCTTCATGTTCAGAGTGTTTTCAGAGTGAAATATTCCTCAAGAGTCTTATTGATAAGCTTTGGTGAGCAATGCTGCAAAAAAAGAAGTATGCAGGGAATGAATATTAAACCAAATCTTTAATCAAGCCTTCTCTAAAGAAGAGATGTAACTGCTGTTTTCTGGTCTCTGCATGTTCTAGTAGAGACAGGACATGACACGCATGGCTCCCCATTAAGTGGGTCAGTGGCAGTGCACTGAAGGCCTGCTCTGAAACCTCTCCCTCCTCAGAGTGCTTAGCTACTACAGCATATGGAGCCTCAGCCGTTGGAGCTGGTATAACCTTCTTCCTGCCTGATAACCTGAGGCCACCACTGCCTCTGTGAAATGATTTAACTGTTTCTCTGCTTGACACCAAGCTTCACTAGTAATTTCTTCACCCTGAGAAGCCTTCTTGCAAGTGGATGTGTATACAGGGACTGAAATGAAAACATTGACATTCATGAGGCTTAAAACATGGTTCTCCTGCCAGATGAGCTAAAGTTAATCTTGCAGCCTTTCCACACTTAACGTATGTCTAGCTTCCTTTTGATTCAGTCACAATATTTATCTGCTGAAAGACATTGTATGAGGAGTGTGTTGAAAGCTTTGGATGAAATCACCTGGGGGTTGCAAAATGTTACTATAGGCCTACCCTAAAAAAAGTGGATGGCTTTCATTCTCAGGGGTTTGGTGCCTGTGCTGACGCTGGCTCTTTTGGAACAGGTTAGATGAGGTGCTGCAAGTGAACTGGGGTGGAAATTGATCCTGGTGAAAGGAAAGCAAAACTGATTTCATCCAGTAGGATTAGCTATGATGGGCATACAGTCATGGCTTTGGCTGTGCATCAAGGACGGCTCCTGTAATTGTCACAGCTTTCGTCTGTGTTGGCTGCAAGGCAAGGAATTGCTCACTTTGAAACATAGAATAGTTACAGCTGGAAAGGACCTTAAGATCATCTAGTTCCAACCCAACTGCCATGGGCAGGGACACCTCACACTAAACCATGTCAACCAAGGCTCTCTCCAGCCTGGCCTCGAACAACGCCAGGGATGGAGCATTCACAGCTTACCAGGACAACCCATTCCAGTGCCTCACCACCCTTACAGTAAAGAACTTCCTCCTTATATCCAATTTAAACTTCCCCTGCTTTTGTTTGAACCTGTTACCCCTTGTCTTAGCACTACAGTCCCTAACAAAGAGTCCTCCCCCAGCATCATTATAAGGCCCCTTCAGACACTGGAAGGCTGCTATGAGGTCTCCATGCAGCCTTCTTTTCTCCAAGCTGAACAACCCCAACTTTCTCAGCCTATCTTCTTACAGGAGGTGCTCCAGTCCCCTGATCATCCTCGTGGCTCTCCTCTGGACTTGTTCCAACAGTTCCATGTCCTTTTCATGTTGAGGACACCAGAACTGTACACAATACTCCTCCAAGTGTGAGGTCTCAAGAGAGCAGAGTAGAGGGGCAGGATCACTTCCCTCAACCTGCTGGTCATGCTCCTTTTGATGCAGCCCAGGATACGGTTGGCTTTCTGGGCTGCAAGCACACACTGAAGCCTGTTCATATTCATTTTCTCATTGACCAACACCCCCAAGTCCTTCTGACTTATGTGTGTAAATAGCCTTGTAGCTGCAATCATCCTTCCAGCACCCCCACCTCTAGTTTGCATCATTGTGAGAGAAAAGTTTCCTACTTTTCTCCTTTCTTGCAGCTGATCAAGAGAGTTGCAGCAGAGCTCAGAGACAAAACAACCCTGTTACATCTCTTGTTGGTCTTGTGCATCTCTGAGCTTTGATTTCACAGCTCATGTCAAACTGAGTAGTCCCTTGCTGCAGTAAGACAAAAAGAAAAGACACCAATAAGTCTGTGTTTGCAGACTGATTCAGAATATTTTGTGCATGGATATTTCTGTTCCTTTATTACACAGCTAATAGAAAGCCATTTCGTGAAAATAGTGATAGCCAGCATAAACTTAATGTCTTTTGGAAGCCTGAACATAGGATAAAAGGGAGTGGTGGGGCAAGTTGGGAACCATTTTTCATGTTATCAGTATATTTGATTTCCAGAGCCATGGGTTGTGAGCTGTTTAGCATAACCATACTTCCACTGCTTTTTGTAAAGTCTAACTTAAAAGCACTAACTTAAAGTGCTAGGGAAACATCTGCCACATCTGCAAGGTGCTTACTGAACAGAGAAACACACCTGATTGTGTTCAACAGCATCTTGTGTCTGACTTTGTGTCTCTTTCTTCAGCCTTGTGACATTCAGCCTCTTTGGGATTCCCAGTGAGCCAAGATGTGTAGACTGAATTCTTTTAAGTAGTCCTCCATCATGTGCATTGGTTCGTAGAGGATAAACACACAAAGGCTACCTAATAGTAAATCAGTTTGGGGTGAGTTGCTATTGTGGGATGCATAGACAGAATTGGTAGGGGAAGGGCAGAGGTAAGTGACCTAGCACCAGCCATTTGAGTAATAAGTCTTGCCTCTTGACACACTTAACGAGAGATTGCATTGGACAACAGAAAATTTACAGTAGGGAGCATCTTTTGCATTAACTAGTTTAAACTTCTACTACCCCTGATGAAGGTGGGTCTAGTAAAAGCACATTCCTAATCTAAAACCTCTACAAAAGTTGAAGGTGCACAGCTTGCATCTGTCATCTGAGCTTGTTGAATATCCAGGTTCTACAGTTGCCCTGTGCATGGTTTGGTGTCTCTAGGATGCAACCGTAGGTTTACTTCAGGAAAGCCCTTTTACCAAGTTCTTGCAAAACTGAGAAGTGAAAGCAGTTGCTGTTTTTGAGAATGACTCTTTGATAAACAAAGAGTCCCCTTCCAGAGATGAGCAAAGCATTTCCTTCCTTTCTGTTTCTGACATGGCTCTGGAAGGATTTGGAGGCTGCAGGATTGCCTTATTTAATGGTATGTTCAAAGTTAATCACCTTCACTGTCAAACTGGAAAGGTCTGATGATGAAGTTGTTTTCTGCACACACTGTGTCCTCTTTTTGCAAATCAGACAGCTGTTGGAGAGCTTCTGGTCTAGCTCCTGTTAACGTACCCTGGATTTTATCAGTCTTTATTTCATGATGTGCTAGAAAATGTTTGGCCTTCTGTGGCATTATAATATTTTCCTCCTTTTGAATCTTATTTCTTCCTAAATGTCAGAAGGAAAAATTTATTATTTGCAATACTGCCCCCCGAGCGGCATCCTAGAAGTATGAAGGGCTCACTAGGATCCTGAAGCATTTTAACTTGATCCCATGTTTCCACAGTGCTAACAGTCTTTGGCATAAAAAATCAGAAGTTAATTACCTGAAATACTTTCCTTTTTTGAATGTAATTATTCTGCCTGCCTAGCGTCTGATATGGTTAAGCAGCTTGCTCCTTGGCTCTGAAGCTGAGGACACCAGCAAGCTACAATGTTGAACTTCAGGGGCACAAGCTGTGCTTTTGGCTATGTTGTGTTTCACAAATACATGATGGTGTATTGGTGACAAACGTAAGAATTCCTTAATGCTGAAGGAACTGATGGTGAGGGGAAATAAAAAAAAAAAAAAAAGGCGAGCAAGTAATGTAAACAGCTTTGAAGTTTTTATGCCAAGGCAGTGGCTGCTATGGAAAGACAAACCTGGACATTTTTTCAGGCAGTGACCTCAATGTAATTTTACTGTGGTGAGATTATTGTATCCTGTGTTAAAAGCCTGCTGGCTTTCCTCGGGTGTCTTGGTTTTGCAGATGTGGTAGTAGAAGAGTTTTATGTTGAAAGTGTTACTTGGTCCTGTAATACAATTAATACAATTTAATGATCAACAGGGCTATTGTTCATCTCTGCATCTTTGTCTCCTGACTTCACAGACTTGGTTTGGTACAAGGGACATCTTTCACTTTGCTCGTTACTCTTAAGTGGCTACTGTGCACATTAGACCTGCTAATGCACCATGGCTGCTGTAATCCAGACCCTTTCTTCCTTCAGTTGTTTTTGCTCTGATTTTTCCATCAGTATGCCCAAATGATGGCATGGAGGAGACTTTTCATTTTGTGATGGAAGAAAGATTTGACCTTTGCTTCTTCAGTCTTGGGAGTGTCCCAGGTTTTTTTATTATTGATATCTGTAAGTAAAGAAAACATAGAAATGTATAAATAAACTTCAGAATAGATATGTTCTTTATGAACAGGATTATCTTTCATAATTTTAGGTGGATAAGTTTCAGGCATTTAGACTGGGCTGTCTTTTCAGTTGCAAACCTGCAGATACTTGAAGTGTAGCACCAAGCAGTACACTCATCCCTCTTCCCTTTTTGCCCCAAACCCAGACAGCTCTTGAGTTCACTTTCAGAGAGTGTCAGTGTGGCAAGATCTATCACACCTGGCTTCTCCGTGTGTTTGACTTCCATGGAGAAGATCTGGTGAGTGACTGATGTGCAGTGTGGTTTGATGGCATCTTTAGCTGTGAAAGTTTGTCCCCTGAGGGGCTGTGGAAACACAAACTGCAGCATGAGATTTTGGAAAATACATAGAAGTGGAAAGTATAGAAGTGGGGTTAATTGGATGCAGTGACTGTGAGGCTGTTAGATCACAGCTAGTGGAGAAAATGGTGCCTGCTTTTCCCTGGTGTGCAGCTGTGGCAGCTCCCAGTTGCTGGGAGAAGGCACTACTGTTTCTGTCTTTAAACACCTTTGTATGTAACAGCAGTATAAAACTATTTATAACCATGTTACTGAATTCTGGTAACTCCTAAAAAAAATTCTCAAATTAATCATGTAACAAGGGCAATGGGAGAGAGAAAATTTTGTGGTGGAGATTTGATCTGAATTTACAAGCAGTTCAGCTTTTATAGTCTGTATTTCTTAAACAGCTACCAGGAATCATGGTGTAACTTACTCCAGGTGCACACTAAAAATATTGAAGAGGGAAAATCCTGCTTTAAAAAAGTGGAGTAATGTGTTTCAAGGGTCCAGGCCATGTTTTAGTGATTCTCTTCAGCAGATCCCTGTTGGGACTGGCTGCGCTGAGGGACAGCAGTGAGGGCCAGCTCTGTAGACTGAGCCATTTTTCAGCCTCAGGGTGCTGACTGTGCTGTGTTTTGGATGTGTCCGGCCATGGGTTTTGGGTCCCCTTGGCTGCCTGTGAGCCTGGAGCAGAGCTGGGCCTGAGCTCTGGGTTGACAGTGCTCTCCAAGACCACACTGCGCAGGGCAGGCTGCCGTGCAGGCACCTGCAGCACAGCTCCTCGTCCGCCTCTGGGCTTCCTCTCTTTCAGCTAATGAGGGTCTGCCGCGAGAGAGGGTTTTTCACTTGCTTGTCAGTGGCAGTTGCTGTGAATTGACTTTTATTTTTATTTTTTTCTTCCTTGCATACTTAAAAAAAAAAAAATAAACACAGAGGTTGTTATGGGGAGCTGGCAGTGGGGGTCTACAGACATGTTTGTGGAGCCAGATGAGAGAGGTGTGCCAGCCTGGGGTCCAGGCGTACGGGTTCGTGGACCTGCAGTGGCAGAAGAGAATGCCTGGGCATAGAGAAAGGCAGGGCTTCATTGCTGGGTGGGAAGAGAGAAGAAGAGGGGAGAAAAGTCCAGGATTTGGAAGGAGGAGGTGCTAGGAAGCAACTTCTTAATGCGGAAGCACAGCAGAAACACATTCCTTTTTGATGCCTGGAGAGAGAGGGACGCTGTTTGCCGAAGCTGCATTTAAGCAGAAAGCCTCACGTCATTTACAATGCAATGTAACTGTCTTCCCCGCTGGCCTGTGACTTGATGTTAGCTGTGCCAAATGCCTGTACTTGGGCATCTTGCTTTAAAACTCTGCTGTACTTTACTGAATTGCTGATATTTGGACTGGTAAACCACTGGTATATGAAAAGATGTTATGTAACTCACAGTAGGACTGGGTAATCTGTAAGGTTAACAGAGTGGGAATTATCAGTAAAATGGTCATTATTTGTGCTTTGCTCTGCATGAGGCAGCTGAGTGTGACTTCCCCTCATGCCTATTGGTTCTGCCCAGCTCCAAGCATCAGCCTATCATAGAATGGTTTAGGGCTGGAAAGGACCATCAGCTGCAGCAGTGCAGCCTTAGACTTAGCCCCACAAACTGTGGTTCAGGGCCGGTGCATGGCAGAGAGTGTGTTTTGGTGGTGCCTGAAGGACTGGCCTTCTGGCTGTGCATGTTGTGCAATGGTTGAAGAGGCAGTGACCTCTCCTCTAGCAGTTTAAAAGCAGTAACCTCTCCTCTAGCAGTTTAAAACCCTAAAGTGATCCTGTTCATAAGAATGGATGCTATCTGTTCTTAACTGTTTTAACTGCTAGTTATTCATTATGCTTCATATCTCTTTGACCTTGGTTTCAACAGGCCTTGAATCTTTTCCTTTTTCTCTCTCACTTTCTAATCCGGAAAGCTGTTGCAAAGGTTATTGTTGAGAAGGTTCTTTGCATCTTTTATTTTTTCTTGTAAGAATACAGAAATTAAACATGCTAAGGAAGGAAAAGACATAAAGTAATTAATTTTCTTGGTTTGTTTCTAAACATTGGACTTTTTCATTGTCTCAGAACATATGTTTCCAGGAACCATTGCAGCCAGACTATGTTCAGCAGGATTTCTCTCACTGAACAGATTTAATCCATTGCCTGGGGTACTGGAGGCCAGAGTGCCCCAGATAAGCACCGCCTAGGCACTTGGGTGGCTCTGCAGAGTCAGCCAAGGTTAACCACAGCTCACATGGAGCTACAGGTGAGTCCCTGCACTCTTGACTTCTCCTATATATACCTGTATGTCTCCTTGAGCATCTGGTCTGGGGAGTTTATTAGTTCTGGAGAAATAGGGGACGTCAGATGACCGTGTGAATGTGCTCTGCTTTGGAACAGGAAGAGAAGAATCAGGGCCAGGATTCCCAAAGCTTTCCTCAGCAGCATCTCAGATATCCCCAGGCTTTCTGGCTCTGGCTGGCTCTGTGTGGGGCTGCTTGCCTTCCTTACATTGTGTTTCTCCTTCTGGGCACATGCAGCTCGAGGCCAGGCTGCTGCACTATGTGAAAGCAGCTTAATTACTGCTAGAAACAAATTGCCTCTACAACTGTATTTCCCGAATGCTGCATTTTAGCTGCCGAATCTAAAGCAATTCAAACTGGTTTTCTATTGAACCAACTCTGGCGTATAATACTGTCCTGTGACTTCAGAAGAAAAACTCTAGGAAGCTAATCTCAGCTAGTTTGTTGGTTTAATGCACAGTGTTGAGGCAAGTAATTTAATCTCTGTCTTCATTTACCCAGAGATATGAGGTTTTATAATCCTGAAAAAAAAAAAAAAAAAGTGGAAAAGGTTATGTATAAAATGTTTTGAACCTTCTTTTTAAAACCATAGAAACAGAAGGTAAAGAAGGAAAATAATCTAGAATCTTAATTTATTTCCATGGATTTGTTTCTAAACTTATGATTCAAAACCAAAAAAAAAGAATGTAACACCACTGAGTAACGAGTGGTGTCCCTCAGGGATCGGTGTTGGGTTAGGGTCTTGTTCGACATCTTTTGTCACTGACATGGACAGTGGGATGGAGTGCACCCTCGGCAGGTTTGCTGATGACACCAAGCTGGGTGGTTTGTTTGATACGTTGGAGGGAAGGAATGCCATCCAGAGGGACCTTGACATGCTGGTGAGGTGGGCTGATGCCAACCTGATGAA